>JAZHYW010018583.1:0-12211 GCA_037355805.1 Ixodes ricinus
GTGAAAACTGTTGAGTCATCACTATAACTATTACGATCAAGCACACTGTTATTATTACCTATTTTATGTAGGAGCTTATGACGTTCAACTTTGCGTCTAGAAGCCAAGTACTCTAGTTCTACATCAAGCATGGATGAAGTGGGAGAAAACGTAGCGGTTACAAATGAATCTGATAGCCTTAGTCTGTATTGTGTCAAGCAGCCTACTGTACACAGCCATATTCCAAAATAGGTCTGATTAAAGTCTTATAAGCGGTTATTTTAACTTCTTTGGTTGAAGATTTCAAAGTTATTTTAACATATCCCAAATATTGTAGAGCACGAGAACAAATGGAACTAATGTGACTGTCCCAGATGGGGTAAAAAAAATTACTAAATACTTATATAAAATAAACCTGAAACAGGATCACATTACCAATGCCACAACTAAGAACAGACGTCATCTTTTTGTTGGTGAATGACATAAACAAAGTTTTATCGAAGTTAATCTCCATCTGCCACTTGCTCCAACTAAGAAATTGCGAGAATGAGTCATGTAGCATGTTGTGATCCTGTGGTGAATTGATCTCATTATATAAAACACAATCATCGGCATAAATGCAAATTTTAACTGGAAGATGGTTCACGACATCATTTATGCAGAGAAGAAATAAGAAGGGCGCTAAGACAGATCCTAAGACAGACGCCAGAACTAACCGGGACGTTGCTAGAATAAATATTCATATAAGAGACGGACTGAGATCTATCTTTCAAATAATCAGCGACCCAATTGATTAGTGATTCGTTGATTTGATGTCGCGTGACCTGACGTCAGGGGTCTACAAACCAATTAAGTTCCCCACTAAATTTAACAAAAACATTGATGTCACATGACCTATACATCAATTCGGTATCCCCGCTAAATTTAGCAGGAGATTTGATATCATGTGGTCTGACGTCACGGGACCTACAAATCAAGTTTTCCCATTAAAATTAGCGGAAAAATTGACGTCACGTGATCTCACATCAACCTCTAGAGCTCTAGGCCCTAGAGGTCATCCTAGAGGTTGTCCTAGAGGTCGTCCTTGAGCTCGTCCTAGACGTCGTCCTTGAGGTCGTCCGAGACGTGGTTCTTAACGTTGGCCTCTAGGACGTCATTCTCAACGTCGTCCTACACGCCATCCCTGACGTCGTCCATGGCCTCGTAACAAAAGGAGGTAAATATGACGAACGCTATCGCATTTCATTGACAGCCAACAAGTGGTTTCTGCAGCCGCTGCTTTATTAATCCTGTCTGCTCGCCTCGGCCTGTTGTCACGGAGGGAGTAGTGTGCGTTTCCTTGGTGGAAGGTGAAAATCCGGTCGTTTGTGGGAATTCTATTTGTTGCTTGCTGCAGAAGAACTTACTGCAGATGACCTAGCTGCAGATGACCTTGCTGCAGATGACCAGGGCTGGCTTACTAGAAACTGAAACAAAAGCCTGCCAAGCCGGGGCGCACCAGCACTTTAATGCCCGTTCACACTGTCCCATTTTTTTACTTTAAGTTGCGTTACGAGATATTACGTCGAAGTCACCGGGACCTCTGCGCTTCATATTAAGCGAGGCTACCAGTCCAAGGAGAAAGCATGACACGCGGCGTTCTAGACATGAATGTTTCGGTGACTTGTACGTAACGTAACTTAACGTAAGAAAATGGAGCAGTGTGAACCAGCCTTTAGACAAGAGTTACGATGCCACGCCGCTCGTGTCCTAGGGTTAATATCGGCTTTTTTTCATGCTGTTTTTGCCGTGTGCACAAATTTTACCTTTGTGATCTAAGTGTGGCCCCGAACTCGCCCCACCTTGCGGAGCTCTGGAGACGCTGTGCTATACGCTCCTTTTGCTGGGCTACCGAGTGTTTGAAAGGGCCGGTGTAGAGCTTTGTGCGCCAAGAATCTCGGAGGCCATGGTGCCACACGGAAAAAAGTCGTGTCACTCGGAAACGCGGCAAATAACGATTGGTAAATTACTATTTAGAGACGTAAAATGTTAAACTAAAAGCATAAATGTCTCAACAATACTTTGTTTCTTTATTAACAATTGGAGCATTCTGATCGATCATCTAAGGCTCTAGGCCATGTGGAAAAAGCATATCCAACCTTGGCGTTCCGCCTCGTTCCACGGAGGCACTGCCTTATTATTTCATTATTATTGTGTTGTCTCGTAGAGATACATGCTTAAACTGAAGTAGGCTCTATATTGCCGCGTGCATGATCGAGAAGATACGCCTCTCCGTTGATCAAAAAATTCGCGTACGCTCTTACCTCGAGCGTAAACAATAAGTAGGCTAGAATTACCTTGCCTAGTCAGTCTCGCCCTATCTCTTTCCCGAACATTCTAGATCGAATATTCTAGATGAGGAGCATATACTAGATGAAGAGCCGTGCGCCATATTCCCGATTCATTCACTGATTCTCTCTCGCGATGGCCAGCTGTTACACCGACGTATCATCGCTTGCTGCTGCCGCCGTCGACGCTCGATGCTGCTTTCTCGACGTCTGTTATTTTTTTCGTTTCTGGCACAAGTTCGCGCCCATTAAATCTTTAGTTCATTCCGTTTTCGCCTGCCTCTTCGTCTGTCATTCGTGACATTTCTGGTGGAGGTGCTGGGTGCCGCAACCCATGAAACGTATCCCTCCGAGGCCTCGCATCGGAAGCCGAGTCCCCGGCTCAAGAAGACCGTCCGTGGAAACTACCGAGACCCGAGGAATCCACCATGTTTAAGGTTTGCCCGCGGAATTTGGGCTACTGCCGGTGAAAACCCACCAGTCGACGAAGCCGACTGGTGGGTACGCCGATGCCCTTCCACGGCGAGATTTACGAAGACGTCGAGGACTGGATCCAACACTGCGAGCGCGTGGCACGCCACAACAAATGGAGAGCTGAACAGTGCCTGCAAAACCTCTAATTTTCCTTAGAGAGAACTGCGAGGCACTGGGTTGAGAACCATGAGGCTTCCCTTACGTTATGGGACCAGCTGAAAAAATAACTGCGACGGACGTTCGCCGGTCAGCATTGACGGGAGGTAGCCGAGTACCTTCTTCGAACGAGGACTCAGGGCCCCGATGAAGCCGTCACGAGCTACGTTGAAGACGTCCTACGTCTGAGCGCACGCGCCACCCTCACGCGACAGAAGAAAAGAAGCTGAAGGTTCTCATGCGCGACGTAAAGAGAACATATTTGGAGGCCTTGTACGCTAGCCACCGTCGACTGTCAAACAATTTTAGACGGAGCCACGAATATAGAAACGTGCTGTCCAAGCACAACCTTCCACAACCTGGCGTCGTGGCATTCTCGTCGCCATGCTGCTACCTGGGCTCCACTACATCGGACGTACGCGAGATCATTCGGGACGTCGTCCGAGATGAGCTTCGAAAGCTGCTGCCCGCTGCTGAGTACCCGGCGTCGCTGTCAGTCGCCAAGGTCGTACGCGACGAGGTACACGGGGACAGCGTCGGTTCCCGTCGACGTGCCAGCCCCCGAGGAACCGACGCTGTTCTACGCCGCAATGACCCTCCGATCACCTCCACCTGCTCGCCCATATGTGGCGCCTCCATCTCATGAGCATCCAGCACCGCAGTACTCCCGACGTCGTGACGAACGGGTCCAGTAAGTCTGCCCGGATCGTTTATTACCCAGGAAGATTGATGTGTGGAGGACGGCTGACCGACGACTGCAGTGCTACCACTACGTGGAGGCGGACCACATTCATCGCTGATGCCCGTACCGACAACTTGGCTTGCGCGGGTTCCACCTGAACGACCCGCGCCCACGGTATTGCTGAACGCCCACGAAACATCGACGAGTATTCGCAACTTTCACGACCTATAGGGGGCGCACTGGTGCCTATCAAAATGGCTGTCATCTGGATGATCGTCGTAGAACAGCGGTACGAGGCTGGGTCTGCGAGGCGTAAGTAATTCTAGTTTTGCTATATACGAGCAGTATTAGAGCCTTACATTATTTTTTCAGGCCATGAAGGTGTAGGCAAGCCCATTTATTATGAGGCCGATCATCCAGGAGCTAGGGAACGCGATTCTCACACCGCGGTACCACCATCGCTGAAAGTTGCGAATTTTCGCCGTCCACCGTCTCGTGCGCCCGCTTCACCGTAAGGAGCTCGCTCGCCTTCACTCTGACGTGCTGCATCACATGTCCACGGGTCCCGCCGAGAACGCCTGTCTCCCATGTCCCGCCGGGAAAACTAAGCAGGAAACCCTTGCAGGTAAAGTTGCTGTAGACCGACGACGTAAACAGCCTCCAAGAACGCCGGAGACCTCCCATTCGACCGACGCCGTGCATCGGAGCGACGATTCCGCATTGGTGTCCAACAACCTCAACATTATTATCGACGGCCACGACGCGTCGGCACTCGTGGACACCGGTGCGGACAACTTGAACCTTCCACATATCAACTAGCTGATGATCGAAATTGGAACGCAGCTAAGCTCACAAAGACAAAACGCAACTGCCATCGATACAAGTTACTGACCAAGATTGGGATGTTGATGATGATGATGATGAGGGCGGTATACTTATACCTCCTACGGTTCCTGCGATTCCTGCACCTATACATATCTCTGAAACTACTTCAGTGCCTCCAGTGCAAGTGGGACCTCCCTGCCGGATGGTTTCAGTGACCTCGCAGCGTCTGGTCTCTTGGTGAGACCCGGTGCCCCTGCTGCACGTACGGTAGGTGCACCTCGGCATGCAGCGCTGAGTTCTCCCAAAGAGCCAGCTTCTCCTGCTGCACTCGAGTATCCTGCTACAGATGCTCCTGGTCTTGGCCCTGGTCCCTCCGTGGTCTTGGGGCACTCCGAGGAGTCCGGCCACCCTGCTGCGGCCGTGTCCCTTGCTCCTGTTGATGCTCATGGCCAGAATCTCGCTACAGACCCCGGGCATCCCGTGGAGCCTGACCACGCTACTGTGCCGCTACTGTGCCCAGGGTTTCCGGTTTAGAGCGCAGCTCTTAGGCCTCATCCACACAGCCGGCACCTCTCCCATCCCGGCACAGTCACGGAAGCACGCCGGGGCGGGGACGCGACGGCAGGGTGTCTGAACAGGCCACGCAAGCAAAGCGACGGAGGCCGCGACGGCAGGATTGGACTAGATCGGATTGCTTGTTCATTCAACTTAAATTACAAAGTCAAGATATAATTGTGCCTGAAGATTAGGGCGCCCGTTTCTTTTTTTATAAATTAAGGATTTGCGTTTGCTATTAGCAATTCCCGCCGAAAAGGAACAAGAAAAACAGCACAACAAGCGTTGGCTCACTGTTGGCAACCGAACGATGAAAAATCTTCCAAACTTAGCGAAACTTTTTTATTTTGTGATTGGTCGGTTTTCGATGGGGCGGGACTCCGTCATCCGCCGGGACGCCGGTGCCGTAGAGCAGCTCCCTACGTCGCCCGGCATCTCGCGGGGCACAACTTTCCGGCGAAAACCGGGCCGAAAATCCTCTCCCCTGACGGGAACGACCCTCGCGACGGTGACGGGTTGAGAAGAACACCGGCTGTGTGAATGAGGCGCCCGTTTCCGGCTTGAGCGGCGTCGGCGTAACCGTGAGGTCACGTAACCCCCCCCCCCCCCCCCCTGAGGGAGGAGGGTGGGAGGAGGAGGAGACGAGGGGACGTGGTTGAAGGATGAGGTGAGGCGGAGGAGGTGAAGGAGAAAGAGGGAGGAGAAGTAACAGGCAGCATCAAAAGGTAAAGACGAAGGAGGAGGGGTATACCCCCCTCAGTACCCTTTCATCCTCCTCGAATTCGGTGTTACAGGGAGTTGTAAACGGCTTTCATGTTTGGAATCGATTCCCAGACCTGTTCTGGTGCCTGCACCTGGTCCTTCGCCCGTGCCCGGACAGCCTGCTCATAGTCAGGCCGTTGTTCCTGATCAATGGGCCCGTCTTCGACCTGGCAGTTTTCCCAGACCCCCATGCGGAACTTATAATTTACCCATTGCCGAGGACGAGTAGTCATCTGGAGTCTCGCTCCAGTACACCGTCATCCATGCCTCCACTGGAAGAGTCTATGGCAGAAGTCACTACTGAATTTCACACACCACCTACAGTTTCCGAGCCACCCGCAGAGCCTCATTCACCAGGCACAAGGTCGACCTACGCGCCAGAAAAGACTTCCCAGCAAGTTTAAAGAGTTTGTTATGTCCATTGATGATTATGGCAATGACTCATGGTGAATTCGGGTGGTCGCCTCTCTCCTGACCTTGATTTAACAGAGCGCCCTCTCCTCGCCGCCAGAGCTACTCGGGATTTTCTTCAGCCGATCACAACTGCTGGGTTCAGAGCCCTCTTGCATTCTCAGACCAGTTGCGGAAGTAAAACTTCTTGACATTGATAATGCATAATAAAAAAAAGCTTTTACAGAGTACGGTGAACGATTGAGCAAAATTTACGCTCGCAATGCGATGAGATAACGGTTTTGGCGTAAATTGTTTTACGCATCGGCATGTAATAAAAAAACAGCAGTATGCGAATTGATTTTCGCAGAACGGAACGAAAGCCAATGCTAGGAAAGGGTTGTCAACTCATCGCGTTCTCAACAGTGAACGCGCTGCGATAGTGGTCATGCGTGCGGCAGAGCAGGCAAATACGAAATGGTTAATAAAGTGCATTTTTCTCACGGCGAAATATCGTGTAAGCAGGATATAGCACATATCGCCATGTGACACAAATCACAGTGCATCATATTCGGCTCTCCCTTTATTTTACTACACAAACCGTTTAACGAACTTTACCAAACCTGAAAATTTCTTGAAGTGACCACAAAACCCGGTAAAACAGCGGGGTGCTCCGCAAGCTGTTTCTTCGTCGGTTAGGCTTAGCGAATTCACCGCCGAGAGATGAACGATCTCGTGAAAGCACAGAGAATACTTCACACGTCGACTTTTCTTGTTACGGTCACAAACGAATGTCGTCCCGTCCGTTGTAATCCTCGCACCGTGGAATGCGCAAGCACTTTGTAGAACCACATATCAATCGCCGTCATGCCGGACCTCGCACACCACCACAGACCACTGCCGGCCATCATCAAGAAAACCACGTGATCTCCGTCCAAGTACCACGTGACGCCTGCGCCGCTCCGCACTCCGACGGTTGCAGACGGAGTGCTAGGAACGCTCTGAGAGGGAGAGGCGCCCTCAGAATGAACCAGCCAATCAGGCCACCGCACTCTCTTTCCACTACCCGATTTCGCACGCTCTGGAAAGCGCGCTCGAGAGCGCGCACAAAGAACCACACGAATTCGCCATCAGACTCTGAACTTAGAGACCATGAATTATCCATTATAGATTATGGATTTTTGAGATAATTCAGGAATGGGTTTTCATGTCGATTGAATTTACTACTTGAAACAGAGTATTTGCACACATGCTGCATATGTGTCTCGGTTCATGTTAGCAACGCCTTGGCCAAGAAAAATGTCCATGACAAACACATATACTCAACACTGACAATACTAACAAACAAACCAACATCACACATGTGTCCTGGACATTTAAATAGTAGAATAGAACATGCTGTGAAAATGCTTTATTGTCATAGACATCCTTTGCCTTTTGTTCATCGAAGGGAGAATAGATAGATGCATTTCAGAGACAGGAACCTTCTGGGTGCTGTGAATTCTGCCTGCATTTACTCGTATGACGTGCGGAACTTTGCGGCTTCATATGCATAAGACTATTTTAAGTGATGAACATTCTTTCCGCCAAGTGCAATTTTGTGGTGTGTAAAGACATTTTCTAAGTTTTCGCTGTTTGTAAGAGAGTGTTGCAACTACTTTATTTTTTGAGTGCGATAATGAGTCTTCCTCCCCACGTTTTTCTTATTTCTTTAAAGGGAGGGAGAACGTAGCATTCAGTAGTTAGTTTTCTTCTCCAGAGGTGGCGGCACTCATGAACCATCTCCAACATATGACTGTTTTTTAATGAGCATGCCACGTCGCCATCAACATAAATAAACGAAGCAGCACGCGTCAGTCTCACGTGAGACCGGCGCGAGCTTGTTGTTGCGTGCCATAACTCGAACAGAGCGGTTGTGTTTTCCTTTGGTCCCGAGGAACCCAGCCAGGGTTCACTCGGAGCACTTAGTTTCATGATTTAAGGCAACCCTGAGAATGAGGAAACAAGAAGGACAAACACGACGAAATCTCAAAACACAGCTGCGAGTTTATTTTTCTGACTCGTCCTTTTATAGAACGCCTCCACCGTCACTAGAACCTCCTACTGTCAACCTAGTGAAGGACCACAAGCCGCAGCTTCCCTTGCGTATAGTGATAAATGAGAATTGCACTTGGCAGCGATTTTTGTCAGATTTCCTGCAAAAATGCCTTAAGTGTTTGCCTCTTGAAAATGGGTTGTCGCTCCAAAATTCGGAGGAGTTGATTGATCTAATAGAACCGTTTTATACAAAACAGTGCAAGTTGGCTTCGCTTGACATCAAAGATCTTTATTACTCTCGGAACAAAAGTGTGCTCCTTCGTAGAGTAAAACAACTGCTGGAGGATAGTTTGGTGAAATTCCAGGCTGCCTCAGGAATAGATGTAGCCAGTTTCTTGAGTCTTCTTGAGTATTACTTACATTCAATAGCTGTTGATGTGGAAGGGCAAATGTTTTCTCGGAAGCAAGGCGTATGCATCGGATCTTCCTTGGCTCCATCACTTTCAGAAATGTATTTGGGTGTGTTAGATAATGAGGTTCATGCGCCAGTGCAGTCAACGGCTGGAGCGTGTGCTATAGTCAAACGTTATGTTTATGATTTTTTTATATGTATATTTGAGGGCCCAAGTGTTGAAGAGTGGGTTGATTTTATAAAACAGTAGGCTCCTGAGTTGTCTTTCACGAGCGCTCTGTGTACTACGGACTTTCTTCAGTTTCTTGATCGGAAAGTGTATTGCGGTCAAGGATTGTGCTGGGGCTACGGAGAAGAAACGCCGAAGCCTATTTTGCCGTATCACAGTTGCCATCCTAAGGCAGTCAAGCGAGGAGTGGCAAATTCACTTGTTAGAAGTGCGATGAAAAAATCATGCTGTCATCACCTACAAAGTGAAGTGAGTGTTGAGATCTCGAGGCTAGCACAATCAGGCTATTGCTTGAATGTTTTGGTCAGTGTCCTAAGGAAACTTCTCTTCAGCCTAGCAAAAAACAATGTGGAACGAAAAAACCGGCAAGCTGGGTGTGTGTACCGGTCTATCATCAGTTTTCACATAATCTGAAATCTTTGGCAGGGAAATACGGTTTCTCGGTGGTGTTTAACAATTATCTTAAGTTGAGTAGGTTGACGCCCTTCTCGGCTGTTCAGGACGCCCTTCTCGGCTGTTCAGGTCCGAAGAAACATAGGGACGCATCGATTGAATGCGAAGAGTCTGTGGTTTACGAAATTCCAAGGGCATGTGGTTTTTTCTATGTAGGGCAGACCGGACGGTGCATACATGATAGGATCTTAGAGCACAAACGGGCAGTACTGTCGAACGCGTCTAATTCAAAAATAGCAAAACATCTTGGGGAGTGTGGCAATTGTTTTCCCGAGTGGACTGAGACTAAAATTGTTAGCAAGGAAGAGGATCATTGTAAAAGGTTGTTGAAGGAGACTGTTCGGATAACAAGTTCTGGAAAATGCATAAGTGTTCCGTCCATTGTGTTAGACTAGCATTTGCGGACGTTCTTATCTTGTGAGAATTCTCGGTGACCTCGAACTTTTTGTGCGGGTGATGTGAAGTGGTGTCTTTGCTTTTGCTGTTTCTTCGAATCGGTGTGTTGGGATTTCCTTTCGGCGAGTGTCGGGGGTGAAGGTGGGTGTTCTCTTGTTCTATTGTTGTGGAAGTTCGTTCCGTTTTGGTTCGAATCGGAGTCGTTGGGTCTTGCCCATTTGATGTGTATTGTGGGGTTGACGGTAGAAAGTTCTAGTGAAGGTGGAGGCGTTCTAAAATAAGGACGAGCAGGAAAAATAAATTCGCAGCTGTGTTTTGAAATTTCGTCGAGTTTGTCCTTCTTGTTTCCCCAGTCTCAGGGTTGTCTTAAATCATGAACGTAAACCAGCTCGCCTGCGCCCTGTCACTCATTTCAACACCTAGCTTTTTTGGCCTGGCCATGGGGCCAGTTTCGTAATAAGGGTCGTTGGCTAAGCTTTTAGTGAATGCTGTCGGCTACCAGGTGGCGGTTTCACAGTAGGTCACCGGCACCTCCGTCTATCTAGTATTTGCACCATGTCCATACGCTTTGTACAGGGTGTGGCCGAATAAACTTTCACATTTGGCACGCCTAGCAAGAATCGAATTTCAAACGTACATACTGTTACGTTCCAAGCCCCGCCGAGGCCGTGCTTCATCTAGGGCACACTTACAGGGACGGTCCGCAACACCATCGCTTGGCAGAGACCCTCTCGAAGACCCGGAACCAAGGATTTCGAACGTCAGCTAAAGTAACCAGCATCAGCGGGTCTTCGTCTTCCTCTTTCTCCAACATCAAGAGAAGCTGCTGCTGCGGCGGCATAAACCTCCGGGCCAATGAGAGTGGCTGTTAGACCTCATCTTCATCGAAGCCAGCAGCCACCACCAATCACCAGGGCCGTGACACCCGTGACGCAACATCGTCACGTCACCGGGGCTATGAAAGGGGGACCCGCGGACACGCGTGGCGGAGACGGAATGGGACCATCGAACGCAACCATCATCTCATGTCCCAATAAAACATAGTCACTAATAGTCACCTTATAGCCCAAACACGGTCTCCAGCCTGTCCGTCTCCCAGCCCTTAACGTCGTTTATTTCAAAGTTTTTGCCAATTTTTTCAGACGTCAAATCGGGAGTTGCGAATTGTTAGAAAGATAACAAAAATGGCAGACGTGCATTTCCTATGGCCTATACACGCCCGTTCGCCGTCTGCAATCTCGTTCGCGATGCCGCTCCCAGGTGGTTCACTGAACGCAAAAACGCGGGAAACGCCGCACGAAAGGCTGGAGTGAACGAAGTATAGGCAATATTGTCACGCGTTGACACCACCAAGAGGACGCTCGCCACTACAGTACTCTTGGCCGTGCATGAGCTATTGACGTCACGAGCGCGATACGCATTGCGCTTCTTGCTGGCCTACTTTGAAGCGAGAGGTAGGGAGTTCGCGTTACACATTGACACGAACACTGGAGTTGAGCGTGAGGAGACTTAAAACGCGTGAGAGACATTAAAGTCTGTTAATCACTGACAAGGACGCGTGTGTGTTTTATTTAATTTCAAAATGGCCAAGCCAGTCTAGTTGAAAGCAAGTGCATTTATATTTTGTGTGAATGTTTTGTTTTAATTAATTTGGTTAGTCTGGTGATCAAATACGAAAAGCAACTGGGTCATTCTGTCCGATAACAACCTTCACCAAGCAGAAGCCTTCAAAATGTACCCAACCGCAAGTGCCGTATCTTGGTCTCAAAGTCAGCAACCATAGAAATGCACATCTTCAGGGCCGGTTTGCTCACCTTTGCGGCTGCGGCTGCGGCTGCGGCCAAGCAGGGATTTTTATGTCACGTGACCATCTTCATGGGGACAACGAAGTACTCATGTCCCGGCCTAGTGGCGGGAGAAATCCGTATCGCTTCAAGCACAAAAGCCTACTCGCTCGCAGAAACTGTCTGCAGGGACTTTCAACTGGAGTCCAATTGACCGCCCTTTTATACTGGAGTAGCGGCAGGTAAACTTACGGCCAGGGAGGGTAAATATGAGGCAAAATAAAGAAAAAACCACGCGAGATAAAAAAGCGGTGGCAGTATTTATATACTCGCTAGCCGGTAGCTCGCGCCTTTTAAAATGAGAGGTTAGAGTGCCGGCACTTGGCGTCGCGGCGAAAGTCCCGGTTCAAATCGCGCCAGAAACTTCTCTTTTTTTTTTCTGTTTATTGACCATTCTCACTAAGAATGTACACAAGGCCGTATGAGTTTTATAAAATTATTGGGCGGGTACTTGACTCGCCAGTTCGTTGTTCTTGACCGGAAGAGCGCATACATGTCTCTGGCTTTTTACCAACTTCCGCCATGCCCCGTGGCCGCCGTGCACCTGCGAAAGCTTATGTCGTTGACAATATCTTCACATGTCTGTCTCTTCGTTCATCAGGTAACTGTGCTGCTGAATTTCTAGAATTTCTGTTTTTGCCTTAATTGCTCTTAATTAATTCCATAGTAATACGTAACCGAACGAAGTAC
>JAZHYW010018584.1:0-78649 GCA_037355805.1 Ixodes ricinus
TTGTGGGTCGTCAAGAGAAAAGAGCTCCGAGCTTCGGAAAGACGTCAACCTCCGAGATTCCATGCAGAAATTATTTTTTTCTTTTTTTATTTAATATCCTCCTCCTCGCGCTCGCACGCGCGACACCGGACTCCCCAGGCCGCACGAGTCGTCTTTTGCGGCTCGTCACATGCTCGGGGTTTTAGAAACTGTCGACCCGACAGTGCGTTTTCGAGAGTAAGACAAAAACAACATTAAACAAAATACCGCGCTCTAAAGATATGCACGCGAGTGAATGCATATGTACAAACAAAATGCTAAATGAGAAGGCACGCTATAAAACAAGTGCAACACACGAGAAATTCCAAAAGTTCGAGTCTCTCAATTCGCGGAAAGGTGTAGACAGTGTTTTCGAGGAACCGCGTTAGTCCTTCGTAGTCAGACGGACATTCGTGCTGATCCACCGTATGACTAAAACCAAGGGGATGCCCACGGACTGGCGCGATGGTTGCACAAATCACTTGGCATCGACGAGATCCTTGATCATCACCTTGACGACATCACGCTGCGCCGGCGACAGTCGACGTAGTCTCTGGGAGATAGGTCTCGCTGTTACCTGTCGGATGGAGTGCTGCTCGAAGCCGAAAGTTTCCAACGCGGTCAGTGCTTGTGGTTCGCGCGAAGCAAGCCAGGTTTTTCTGCAAGAAGCTCTTGAACTTTTTGAAGCTTCTTCAGGTGCCAGCGTTGAACCAACGTCGAACGTGACACCCTCGGAACGGAGAAGCGGTTGATGTTGAGGGCCGACGATTTCTAAGGCATTCCGGTGATCCAGGTCCTCCGACGAAGGCAGGCTTGGAGCAACTTAAGATGGACGCAGTTTCGTCGTCGCTAAGCTCGATGTCTTCGACTTTTGTGGCCCCCCTAGCGACTCCGGCAGTGAGCGCCTTCAGAGGGCAGAGCCACTGGTTGAGACGACGGGTTGGCCGGGAGAACGTAGAACGTGCTCTCGGTCTTATCCATAACCATGGGCTCAACTAGAAGGCAGTGGCGGTCGTAGAGCAATTTCGTACGCTACCTCTTATCTTCGTTGATTGTCCTCGGACAGGATTCTTCAGGCGTGCTTCGAACGGACTTTCGTGGCCGCGGAGGTATCAGCTCCGTGTCCAAGATGACCTATGACAGGTCGTAGGCGGAGGAATCGAGAAGCTATTCTCACCCCAATCGATCATGGCCTCGCATGCTATTAAGAAATCGTCACCAAGGAGCAGCTTTTCTTCCTCCAGATGTGGGACCGCGATGAATACCTGGTTCAGCGTCTCTCTCCGTCAGCTGTCACCATGGCGAGTCGCTTCGCCGAGGTTACGTGAGGCAAATTGGACCACCTTGGGCGCCATGCTTGAGACGGGATGGACGAAGGTTGGAATCTGTAGGCGCAACCGATCGCCCCTGAATCCAGCAAAGCCGTCAGAGGCTGTCCGTTTTGTTGAACCCTTAATTGTTTCTGTGCCCACTGCTGTGCCACAGGATGCGCCGAACTACTGATGACCTCTCGCAGGCGTCAGAGTGTCATGGTCATTGCCGGACAGGGAGTGAAGAGGAAAAAGAGGACGGAAGGGGAAGAAAAAAGAGGATGAGGAGCTCGTGAGAGAGGGCGGCACGGACGGCTCGACACAGTCGAAGTCGAAACGCAGACCATCTGGGACGAGCACCATCGACCTCCGTCGGGGTTCCCAGGCTCCGTGAGGCGAAGCATCGGCCGAGACTGGAGGACACAGCAACAACCTCCGGCGGGGTGCCCAGACCCCGAGAGATACGATTGCGCTGCTTCCAAACGCTCGAGGCGCCGGCCCGTACGAGGTCGACTCAGCTGTGCGGGAGGCAACCGGCGACAACAATCGCAACCCTCAAGTACCGGACTCCGTCCTACTCGCTGACCACTCGGCTACCCAAGTGACTGGCTGCTCGACTCGAACAACTGACCGACTGCCCTCCGACTCTCTGACCACCCGACCACCTCGCTGACTGCCCGACTGCCTGCTCCCTCAACCAAACAACGACGTGCGCGTTAAGTAAAACTTTTGTGCTCAAATAACTCTAACGTAATTAGCATTGTACATATTCTTCTAGTTCAATCTCCTTTTGTTGCCCAGTGAAAGCTTATATAACGCATCCAAATTGTCTCCGTGTGATTACTTAACAGCTCTTAATCACAACGTACATGACAATTTGGCGTCCGCGACAGGACGGAGACACTTTGGATCGTTAAGAGGTATTTACAAAGCAATGGATTTAAAAGATATTGTAGAAGTTGGCAAGGCATTGGGCCTCCTGGCCGATGAACTGAAAGTGTGGACAGAAGAGAAATATGCGCATGAACAGGAGGAAAGAGCCGCTGAGAGACTCGCGACTAGGGATAAGGCAGAGAGGGAAGAGAGGGTGTTGCAGTTGCGTTTAAGGCTAGCTGAAACGGCGGCTGCGGCAACCACTACCGAGGCCTCGGAGGGACATGGCAACGGGAGAATGAACTCCGCTCATCTCTGTCCCCGGAAGCTCATTCCTCCTTTTGACGAAAGGAGGGATGATCTCGACGCATACTTGAAGCGTTTCGAATGCATCGCTGGGGGAGAGGAGTGGCCAGAACCAAAGTGGGCGACAGCTCTGAGCATGTGTCTTACAGGAGAGGCGCTGAAGCTGTATGGTAGACTATCCCCACAGGATTCCTTGAGTTATGAAGCAACCAAGAAAGCTCTTCTTGATAGGTTTCGATTCACAACAGAAGGATATAGGGAGAAATTCAGGAGTTCGAAACCCGAAGAAGGGGAAACGGCTAGTCAGTACGCCGCCCGACTGCAAGGTTACTTTGACAGGTGGATGGAGGTAGGAGAGACGCCTTCAACGTATGAAGCGCTGCGAGATAAGATCTTGACAGAACAATTTATGTCGCAATGCCACGCGAGGCTCACTGTTTTTTTAAAAGAGAGAGATTGTAAGACGCTTAAATCAATGGTTGAGGCAGCAGATAGATTTCTGGAGGCCCAACAACAGAAGAATCTATCCACCTTTAGAGATGATCCGAAAGTCGCGTCGTCCAACAGAGGAAGCTCAGACCAGTCAGCGTTTCCTAAGCCGAAGTGTTTCTTATGTGGAAGGCTAGGCCACAAAGCGCCTCAGTGCCGAAGCGGGTACAAACAAAAGATTCCTTCTTGCCCGCTCTGCCGAAGGGAAGGACATGACGCGAAAGATTGTCCCAAGAAACGTCAAGATAGGCCACAAGTATCGTGTTTTGTTGATCCGGTACCAGATGAGAGCACAGTGACCTCACAAGTGCACACCGCAGAGCAACTAAACCCTCCGCCCATCCAAGATAGCGAGACTGTGCTAATTAGTGCAGTCCATGAACAGACGAGACAGATCGAAGCTAACAACATGCCTGTCGTACGTGGTTTACTAAACCAACGACCGGTCAGTGTGCTGCGCGATACAGGCAGTAACACAGTAATCGTTCGAAGTAGCCTAGTGGAAGATGCCAATCTCACGGGTAAAACGGGCGTTGTGATTCTCGTAAATGGCGCGCCATTACAATTGCCAGAGGCAAGAGTGAATCTCTGCTCCCCGTATTTTACTGGAGATTTACTCGTGAAGTGCATGGACGCACCACTCTACGACGTCATTGTAGGAAACGTTGAGGGAGCCCGAAGAGCCGATGAACCAGATCTTAATTGGAATGGACGAAAAATGCAACCAATCTCGGGAGAGAAGACTGATACCCGAAAGGACTCGATCGGTATGAGCAAGGTATCAGCCGCACATAGATTGATCCCATCGGATAAGACGAACGCATCTAGCGAAGTAAAAAGGGAAGAAGTGACCTCTGAGCTACTAAAAGAGAGGCAGAAATCTGATGACACGTTGCAGGTCTGTAGAAACAAAATAGGTCAAGTGTATAACACGAAGGATGGGTCGAGGTACTACTTTTACATCTCGAAAGGAGTACTCTGCCGACGATTCGAACAACAGGGTGGAAAGTCGTTCAAGCAAGTGGTCGTCCCCACCCCACTGAGACGTTATGTTCTAGAGGTGGCGCATGATAGTGTGATGGCGGGCCACCAGGGGATCAAACGAACCATTGACAGAGTGTTAGAGGCTTTCTATTGGCCAGGGGTCCAAGCCGACATTAGGAGGTATGTCAGATCATGCGATACGTGCCAGAGGGCCACCCCGAAGGGGAAACTTAAAGGGCACCACTTGGGCAAATGCCAGTGATTGACACTCCGTTTGAGAGGGTCGCCATCGACCTAATAGGTCCACTCCCAGTTACCTCAGATAGCGGAAATCGGTACATCCTTACGATGGTGGATTTTGCAACGAGGTATCCCGATGCCGTTGCGTTACCATCTTGCGATTCGCGCGCCGTCGCGGAGGGATTACTAGAGATTTTCTCCCGAGTGGGTTTTCCACGGCAGATCTTAACTGATCAAGGCACAAGCTTCACATCCGGCTTGATGCAAGAATTGACAGAACTCCTATCGATTCAGAGATTAAAAACCACACCCTATCACCCGATCTGTAATGGATTGGTTGAGAGGTACAATGGCACATTGAGACAGATGTTGACCAAGATGAGCCAGGAGAAGCCGCGCTCTTGGGATCGGTACCTAGCACCTTTGCTCTTTGCGTACCGCGAGGTGCCTCAAGCTAGTTTAGGCTTTTCCCCGTTTGAGCTCATTTACGGCCGCCATATTCGAGGACCTTTGACGATCCTAAAGGAGGTATGGACTCGAGACGAACTAGGGACCAGCCTCAAGACGACGTACGGATTCGTTCTTGACCTGCGCAGCCGTCTTGAGAAAACAATGGAACTGGCTCACAAAAACTTAGCCTCAGCAAAAAGATATCAAAAGAAGATGTATGACAAGAAAAGTGGGAAGCGAGACTTGAAAGTAGGTGACCGTGCCCTGCTGTTAATACCTTCGAAGAAGAACAAGCTGCAGTTGCAATGGAAGGGCCCCTACAGAGTGGTGAGAAAAAGGAACGAGGCCGATTATGAGGTTGATCTAGGACACGCCACCAAGCTCTTTCATATCAACATGCTCAAGCGGTATGAAGAACGTGAGGCAGCGGGCACGGCAGAGCAAGTGTCGTCAGTGATAGCCATTGAGGACACAACTGATCAACCACTTCCATGCCTTGACCTGAGAAGTGCTGGGGGAGTAAAGGAAGTGGCGATAGCTGGCGATCTCAATCGAAAACAGCGGGAAGACATCACAGACGTTCTGGAGAAACACGCTACAATATTCTCGGATGTACCGGGGCGTACAAATCTGCTGGAATGTAAGCTGCAGCTGACCACAGATGAACCCATTCGTACGCCTCAATACCCGATTCCGTTTTCCATGGAGCGCGTGATTGAAAAAGAGGTAGACGAAATGCTTAAACTAAAGGTAATTGAGAAGTCTACTTCTGCGTACTGTTCACCCTTGGTTCTCGTAAAAAAGCCAGACAAGAGCTACCGGGTTTGCATTGACTTCCGTCGACTCAACGACATCCTAGTCTCCGATGCCGAACCTATTCCCCGAGTAGATGCCGTATTTGCTGAGGTAGGCAATCGAGTTTATTTTTCTAAGTTAGACCTCTCCAAGGGGTATTGGCAAATCCCCCTTTCGAATGACTCAAAGGAGAAGACTGCGTTTTCCACGTCGTCGGGATTGTTTCAATTTAGGTACATGCCGTTTGGTATTAAAACCGCATCCGCAGTCTTTACGCGACTTATGCGAGAGGTGCTGTCAGGAATCGACGGGGTCCGACATTACATCGATGATGTCTTGATTGCGACCGACACCTGGGAAGAGCATGTCTCTGTACTCGAGCGAGTCCTTCAAAGGATTGAGGACGCGGGGTTAACCGTAAAGCCCAGCAAATGTGAGGTTGGAATGAGGCACGTCACTTTTCTTGGACATCAACTAGGGAACGGTGAGCTCGCACCTGTTCCGGAGACTTTGGACAAGGTGGTGGGATCTCAGCGACCCACAACGAAGAAACAAGTGAGGTCATTTTTGGGACTCACCGGTTATTACCGGCAGTTCATTCCGAATTATGCAGAAAAAAGTTTGCCTCTGGTCGAACTGACAACGAAGAAGGAGCCCAATAGTGTCTGTTGGACCAACAGGCAAGAAAAGGCCTTCCACGAGTTGAAGAAGGCACTATCAGAGGGACCGATCCTGAAAGCACCGGATCCCACCAGGAAGTTTGTGCTTCGAACTGACGCTTCAGATAGTTGTCTCGGAGCTATGTTAATGCAGAAGCACGAGTCGTTTTTGCATCCCGTCGCGTGCGCTAGCAGAAAACTGCTACCCAGGGAGAAGAACTATGCCACCGTTGAAAAGGAAGCTCTAGCTTTGGTCTGGGCCATTCAAAAGTTCCATCTTTATCTGTATGGCAAGAAATTCGTAGTTCAAAGCGACCACCAGCCTTTGCAGTATATAAACAAAATGAAAGCTTCAAATAGCAGGCTGCTGAGGTGGAGTTTGCTTTTGCAGGAGTACGAGTTTTCAGTTGAATATATTAAGGGAGTTGACAACGTGGGTGGTGACTACCTGAGCCGTGTGTAATATTCATAGAATAGTAGTGGCTAATGGCATTATCTAAAACGCTGAGTCAAGTTACAGCGAGGTGTCTGATTTCTGTATCAGTGATACAGAAGAGAAGTAACTGGCCAGTCGTACCCGCATTGCCTTTCTCATGTTTTTGTAATTTTTTGGAGTTGGTACGGCCTTACCTTTTCGGTCTCGTTGATGACTTCAGTTGAAAGGTTAGTGTCGTAAAATATTTCAAAGTTAAATATAGCGTTTAAGGTGACATTGTACACAACCTGATTTGAGGCAATTTTGATTTGATTTATTTGCGCGAATTATGGATTTTGAACTGAGTGAGCGCACCGGGCTCAGTTGTGTCTAGTTGTTTGACACCGAACTGAAACATTTGTGCTGAAATGCTGGACTCTGTGCATTTTTGTGTCCGCAATCGACGCACGTGGTTTAGTTTTTTTTTTCCAAAAAGAAAAAAAAACTTGAAGAGGGGGCCTGTGTCATGGTCATTGCCGGACAGGGAGTGAAGAGGAAAAAGAGGACGGAAGGGGAAGAAAAAAAGAGGATGAGGAGCTCGTGAGAGAGGGCGGCACGGACGGCTCGACACAGTCGAAGTCGAAACGCAGACCATCTGGGACGAGCACCATCGACCTCCGTCGGGGTTCCCAGGCTCCGTGAGGCGAAGCATCGGCCGAGACTGGAGGACACAGCAACAACCTCCGGCGGGGTGCCCAGACCCCGAGAGATACGATTGCGCTGCTTCCAAACGCTCGAGGCGCCGGCCCGTACGAGGTCGACTCAGCTGTGCGGGAGGCAACCGGCGACAACAATCGCAACCCTCAAGTACCGGACTCCGTCCTACTCGCTGACCACTCGGCTACCCAAGTGACTGGCTGCTCGACTCGAACAACTGACCGACTGCCCTCCGACTCTCTGACCACCCGACCACCTCGCTGACTGCCCGACTGCCTGCTCCCTCAACCAAACAACGACGTGCGCGTTAAGTAAAACTTTTGTGCTCGAATAACTCTAACGTAATTAGCATTGTACATATTCTTCTAGTTCAATCTCCTTTTGTTGCCCAGTGAAAGCTTATATAACGCATCCAAATTGTCTCCGTGTGATTACTTAACAGCTCTTAATCACAACGTACACTGGCGACAGAGAGGCATCTGCTTGTCGTTTCCCTGCGTACGGTGCTGCGGTGGACTCTAAGCGCTGCTGCCACTCCAGAAATTCTGGTGTGAGCTGCTGCTGACACCGCGTGACTAAAGCGGTCGCTCTTACAATTGAGGCACAGCGGATGAACTTCCAGGTGACGAAACGAAGAACGCCGAAACTTCTGCGAAGCTTTGAACGGACGCCGAGGCGACACGTGCTGCTTCTCTTGCTTCTCGCGTGGAGAAAGAGGCTGCTGACAACGGCCGCCGTCCGCGTTCTGACGAAGCGGCGACCGGTCCTGCTGGAGAGCAGGAAGAAAGGGCGCTTTCTTGACCTGCGCTGCTTGAACTGGCTCTGCACCCACAGTCAATGCCGTTGTCTCTGGTCTGGCTGAAGACTACCTGCCCGGGCTAGGCACAGAGTTGGCTAGTGTCATTGCGTGACGCAAATGACCGGTCGCCAACCAGCCACAGTGGCCCAGAAATGCCGGTGGCCAGAGACTGGCCAGTGACTGACGTTATCTGGCCGCTGGCCGGCCACACACTGGCCATCAGCCATCGGCTATCATGTTGCCAATGAATGGCCATCTCTCATGGCCTGGGCCAGATGAAGCGCAGGAATGAGTCCAGCAACTCATCCATCGAAGCAAAGAGTCTGTCGAAGTAGTGCGCCTCGTGGTTCGTCGGGCACAGGTGTTGCCCGGATAGCTCTGCACTTCTCCGCTTCCGTCTCTCGGTAATTGCACTCGTCGATGAGCTCCAGTTCGCGGCTGGCGAAGCCTGTGCAGGACTCTCCCGAACACTGACTTGCGCCGAACATCTTCTGCTTCTGCCGCAACTTCTTTGTCCAGGTTGTAACGGCGACGGAAAGCGGTCTTCATTTGCTCCTACGTCGTTACCTTAGTTATCCTCAGGTGCGTTGCCTCACCCACATGAAGTCCTTGGATGCGCAGCTTGGACACAATAAACGGGATGGCCTCACTTGGTGCGATTCTTTAAACGTCTGGAACCAGAGATCCATCTGGTGAAACCAGGCGATGACAACCTTGCCGAAGCTGGGGAACCGAGCTGACAAAGCCACGTTGGTCAGCGACTTTTGTCGGCCGGTCTGGTGTGACTGCAGTATCTGCTGGCTTGACTCAGCTTGAGCAGGAGCTTGTTTCTTGGGTGCCTTGGGCTTCCTTTTCTTGGCGGACTTGCTCTCGGAAAACGTCCTCAACAGAGATCGCTGCTGCACAGCGATTCTGCCGACGAAGCACTCCTCATCTTTGCCTCGAGCTGATCAAGACGATCCACGACGGGCGACATGATCTCCCGCAAGATCAAATTCTCTGTTGCACCGTGGCTGTCTGTTGGCGGCGTCAGTCGCAAGGCGCGTTGTGTCCTCCAGCCGGTCGATCGGTTGTGGAGAGGTCGCGTTCTTGAGCTCTGCTAGTTGTAGGCGTAGCTGATCAGCCTCGGCTTCCAGGATCTCCATGTCGCTGACGTACCGATTGGTAGCGCGGCGTCCTTGAAGCCTCGGCTATCCAGCCTTCGGAAAGCTTCGATGGTACCGTTCCGCCATTCTGGAGTTACCTTTGGGACTTGTTGGCCGTCCAGGCGACAGTGGCGGTGGAGACCTGGCCGAAGCGAGCGCCTTCCCCACAGACGGCCAGCGTGAATTTCCTCTCACACTACGCATGCGCAACTCTCCCTCCTTCCTCTCTCCAACAGCTGCGCGTTACTCTCTCCGCTCTCTCTCTCTACCAGCTGCGTGCACTGCGCGTGCGTTCGCTTCTACTCACACCGCGCGCGCATGCGCAGCTCTCTCCCTAGTCTCCTCTCCTTCAAGTGTGAATATAAGCAGCGGTAGCGCGCTGTGCCGGCTGCGCGCGTTCCCCGGAGGAGTGAAAGGAGGATAGTTTTGGGCGCGCGGGTCGCAGCGCCACGCCAGGGCTTTCCTGTGGGGGTGGGCTTTCCCCGCAACTCTGCGGCTGTCGTCTGCTAGCGTTTCTCGGCCGCTCGCGTCCGCCGCAGCCCAAATCCGGCCGGCCAAAGAAATCAGTCAAGAAGGGAATAAATTAATTACGATCCGCGATGCTCCGCATCACCCCATGGTTCCCCCTCGGGAAGATGGTGTAATTTTTTGTCTGGTTTCTTCCAAAAGAACACAGGAATGCATGTCTCGCAAGGCGACTTCTGCCCACCGGCCCAGACCGGAAGTGCGCCCGACGCGCCACCACCGCGGCGTGACGTAGGAAAGTTGAGTTCGTGTATAAAGCCTCAGTATTCAGTATGATTCAGCTCAGAATATGAGGATGTGTGATCATATGCAGACAAGTTTTGAATAAACCGTATGCCTTTTTTCTGCATTAAATACAAACGATCTATATTTGATTAGGATGTAACCCCATAGACGAGTAAACAATAATGTAGCCTAGAATGAACAGTAGAAAAGTAAAGCTCACGCTTTAGCCATGTGAGGCAGTAATGGTCTAAACCTATTTAACATACCGACCTGACTGCGCAATATTACGTTTCACGAGACTTATATGAGACGTCCAACGAAGATTTTCATGGAACTGTACACCTAAGAACTTGTATTCGGAAACCCGTTCTAAAGATCGTGACTGGAATAGTAATTCACTGGTAAGATTTACTGGTTTGTTAATTGAAGAAAAAACAATATACTTTGTTTTATTAACATTTAGAAGAAGTTGATTGGCATCTAGCCACTTTGACAAATTTTCAAGCCACAGGTTTATAACAGGAAGAAGAGATGATAGGTCTTTAGACGAGCAAAAAAAAAACATTCGTATCGTCAGCATAGAGAACAATGTCTGGAGTCTGAGGAATGAAAACAATGTCATTAATATAAAGAAGAAACATTATAGGTCCTAATATAGATACATGAGGAACACCAAATCTTATATTATCAGTGCCTGATGCTACATCATTGATTACCACAAACTGGGTACGATTGGATGAGGTAACTGCGCAACAGTTTAAGTGAAACACCTCAAATTCCGTCGTACGGCAGCTTGCTAAAAAGTATATAATGTTTAATAGAATCGAAAGCTTTATTAAAGTCTAGAAATATGCCTATCGTGTAGAGCTTATTTTCTATGTTATAAACGAGTTTTTCCCTAATGTTTAGCAGAGCAGATTCAGTGGATTTACCACTCTGGAAGCCGTATTGATTTGCAGAGATTAATTGATATTTGTTAAGATGATTAACTATTCTGGAATTTATGGCTTTTTCTATTATTTTAGAAAAAAGAGGAAGTATTGATATGGGTCGATAATTACTGATACTATCCACAGCCCCACCCTTGTGCAGAACAGAAATTCTAGCAGTTTTCATTTTTTCAGGAAAGATTCCCGAGGATAACACAAGGTTGGTTAAGTGACAGACTACGTCAGGATATACGTAGCGTGAGCTTATGCGCACAAAAATGAGGCACTGTCAAGCGGCTCTGGTGCAGCGTCAGACTTGGCCACTTGGCTACTGCGCAACGAAGGCGGACAGCTGGGCACGCGGCGGCGCCAGTGCGTCTGCCGCGGCTATGATGTCACTCTTCTGGAATGCGCAGACCGGCAAGGCCGTCGAGGCGGTCGCGGCGGCGGCGGAGCGCGCGGTGGCGGCTTCGCGTAGCTCTCGTAATGAGCCGTGCTCATTATGCGAGCCGTGCTCATTATGCAGCGCGCGGCGGCGGCAGGAGCGACCACCGCCGCGCGTGGCTTCTCATAATGAGCATGGCTCGTTATGAGAGCCACGCGAAACT
This sequence comes from Ixodes ricinus, assembly GCA_037355805.1. Taxonomy (NCBI): domain Eukaryota; kingdom Metazoa; phylum Arthropoda; class Arachnida; order Ixodida; family Ixodidae; genus Ixodes; species Ixodes ricinus. The sequence goes on from JAZHYW010018584.1 coordinate 11,488, forward strand.
GCTCAACCTCGGCCAGTGTAGCTAACGCTACAAAATCGGTATGTTACGAGAAGAGGTGTATGAAATACCACTGGAGTGGGGTATTAGTGCGGCCGCTCCTCGTAACTTGGCGTGGCCCACCCATAGCGGTGCTGCCACAACAATCAAATCGTTCCGGCTTACGTCCAAGCGCAGCGGGTAGCCATTGGAGCCAATCCAAGGCCGTGTGGGTGTCACCTGACCGTTGAAATAGCGACGCTTTTTAAGCGGGGCTGCGTCCACAGGACGGGATTGGCTAAGATAGCATCCGCTGCGTCCGCTGCGTCAGGACTAACGGAGGCGGCTTCTTCTTTTATATATGAAAGACTAGTGACAACACTTCCCACGTCGCAAGCTGACGTCGCCGCAACAGCTTGCGCAACAGTAATCTTTACCGAGATGCGGTAAGCAGCTACTTGCTTCGCATTGTTATCAGGAGCGCCTTCAATTATGTAATTCGGAAGGCTTTTTTGTGCATACTCTTTATTGAAACGAATGCTGTGCTATATGCTGTATTCGTGGTGCATGCACGTTTCGCCTCAGACACTGAAGTTTTTTTCTTTTTTCGTGAGGACGACGACACTGAAAAAATCTTGCCAAGGAGTCATATACAGCTTCGCTGTAAAAAAACTAAATATATTGGCAGCAAAAAAAATTTAGATGATATAATGAACTTAAAACATATAAATTATGTTTTAAGTTCATTATTTCATCTGAGCACTCACTATAGTAGTAGTAAAAAGTGTACACGATCAGCCCAATAATCAATCAATACTAAAACATGTGTTTCCGATATCGATCAGTGGCCGATATGTTTCGGATATCGGGGTGTCCGGTTTCTGACATCGATACTATCTATGGAATCGATATGCGGGTCACGTATTTCTCACATCGATCTATCTATTCGGATATCTAAATGAGTTATTGCGCACCCGCCGCTGGGTCTAACGTAGGAGTCGCGACCGGCCAATTAGCCAATCCTATCACATCCTAACCTATTCACATATCGAAACGGATGTTTCTGATATCTGAAAAAAATTCTTGATTTTCGATAATCGATCAATAAATTTAATATCGACCGATGATCGATCATCGGCCGATAGACGACCAGTGCCACGCAGTTGTCACGCATGACAACCACGCTGACAACCTGCGAATTCTAATTACTCCGAAAAAGTATTTTAAAATACTTTCGCTGTGGCTAGCGTTACGTCCGGACGGAGCACTGGAAACGCGTATACCCTAGCCCTCTCCCCCCGCCCTCCTCTCTCTCCCCCGTGAACCTAGGAAGGCGAAGATTTGGACGTGGCAGGTTACGTCGGACGTAACTGCTAGACACTTCGAAGTACTTTTAGCTCGTACGGTTTCACGAACCAGCGACCGTTCGTTCAGTAGCCCGGACGCGGTACCTCTGCTGCCACGAAGGGAAGTGATTATTCGTACTTAGACTTTGTGTGCAATCGTGGGTAGTGCAAGGGTTCGCCGCTCTGTTACGCTCTGTCAAGTTCAGATTATAGTTGGTGATACTTCTACAAGGTGGCGCTTGAGGTCGCCGTCGCCACACCAATCAGCGTACTCCCCGCCTACCTCGTTGACTCGTGGAAAGTGTGGGGACACGCCGCTGGATGGCGCCATGTCCAGTGTGAGTTGGTGATATTCCCACAGGATGTCGCGAGTCGCGCGGCTTATCTTATCGGTGACCTTCAATCTGTTGACATGTTCGTAAGGTGTCGTATGACCCAGGCAACGAACGCTCTCTGTCATTCGTGTGGTGAAGATCGAGCTGTCGAGATGTTTGCGAGCGGACGTCTGACTAGTTGCACGGGAGAACACACTCGCTGGAGCGAGATAGAAGTCTGCACTGGAGACCGTAAGACAAACAACGACTTCTTTGTGACTGCACTGGAACTGCTCATCGACCTGATTGTGTTCGGCAAGTTCCTCCCTACGAAGTGGACCCAGTTGTGTTCCGGGTAGTGTCCCGCGTGTACGAGCACTACGAGGGAAAGGACAAGGAGTGGCCAACGCACGAGGGTCCTTTCACATTCTTGTCGGGATGGGTGAGCAAGGTGATGTCCAGAGTGACCGAAGCGGAAACGACGGACGTGGTGGAGTTCCTCTCGGACACGGTGCATACCATCAAGCGGTCAGTGCGGTGCAAGTATCACATCGAAGCAACCTACGTGCATCGGCTGGCCGCGGATGTTCTTCGCTACAGGCTGGTCACTGCGGATAGTGTGGACTCGTGGAAATAAATTAACAACTCTATTTATTTGTCTTTCTTTTTTGTCCGACCCGATAGAAAAGATCGGACCTCGCTATCGGTCCGGTCAGTCTGGTGTTGGCCGAGTTCACGATCGGTCTTTAGAATGAGCGATCAATTTTATGTGAACCTTTTCTCCAATGCCTCCAGTGAAATATTTCACGATAATACTTTAAGTAAGTTTAAGGTACAGCTGTCCCAACCTATCCTATTAAATGAACCGTATGAGGTCGCCCTAGAGGAATTAAATTTTCCATTTAGCATCAAGAATGTGACGAGGCCATCTAACGAGATCTATTTGGTCAGACCAACGGACGCTGGGCAAGTGGAATCCAACAAAAAGATTCGAATCCCTGCAAAACAAGACGTCCTCTCGTTGGTGAGAAGTGGGTTGAGAGAATTGTTCGGTCCCAAAGCGAGCCTCGATCGAAAAGAAAGCTGTTATTCCATAACCTTCCAGAGAAACAACGGTTTGCACATGTCGTCTCTCTTAGCCAAAAAACTTGGCTTTTCAGAACAAATATTTGGTATAGGTCAGCCTATGGAAGGCCGTCCCGTAGAGGAAGAGACGTTCGATAAAGAGGTTGAGATAGAGCTGACAAGGGTTAAACACGTCATGACACAGGACCGAATTGAGATCCTCGAGGGCTTCTACGAATCGGCAGAACACCTCATTGACGCGATAAACAGTGCATACCAATCTACACTCAAACTCCCTCCCTCAAAAATGCTGCTTCGTCATAGCCCCTACATAAAACTCGTAGCGTTGCAGTTGCATCACAATGGATATATAGTGATCAATCAGCACTTGTCACACATGCTCGGATTTGGTGAAAAGACCGTGTATACCTCCTTTACCGTGGCAGACCGTGAAGTCATATTATATCCAAATAATTACATTTTAGGGGCGAAGCTCCTTAAGGCGTGGGTCTGTCCCTCCTTTGTGGGTATGTAGCCACTTCGAGGTTTAGTTTATGAATGGCTCAAGAGATGCAAAGTCGATAAATAAATAAAAAAGACCGGCGCCGGCTGGGATTCGAACCGTTGACCCTTTGATCAGCGGCAGACGCGCTAACCACAGAGCTATGAAGGCAGTCATTCACCGCACTCTAAACATTTGTTTATATCTTTACCATAGGACGCGCTTTGCAGCGCTGTCATAGCTACGGGTGCGCGCGCGTTCCATGCACGAGAGCTCATGTTATAAAAGGCACTCGCTCTTGGCGCTGCTCGTAGTTTAGCTGGATGGAGGCAGTAGACAAGGCTGCGGAGCGGAGAGCGCGCAAGGCGGCGGCAGCGCGCGCTCGCAGACAGAATCCAGCCGTGCGAGAGCGAGAGGCCGAAGCATGTCGTCAGGCTGCGCGTCGACGCCGCCAAGATCCGGCCGTGCGAGAGCGGGAAGCCGAATCGCGTCGTCAGTCTGCTCGGATAAAACTTGATTTGTATACACACACACACAGTGTTTCTCACGTCTTTACATGGCGATGAGTGGGCGAATTAACGGAAGAATCGCTGGTTTACCGACGATTCACTCCGGAGCTTCGCCCACTCATCATCATTCACCACGTGGATATGCTGTGACTTTTTTATATTGCGATATCCATAGAAGCGGAACACGTTGGTGATGTAGCCCTCTTTTGAGAGTCGTACCTTTCGTGTTGACCAAGCGAAATGAGATGACATCGTATTCATTCAATTTGTTACAATATAAGAGGGTGATCGTAAAGGAAGTCAACACTAGGGTGCCTACATGTTTCCGCCGCTCCGCTGTTTAGGGTGGCGACAACGTTTGTGATACCTGTTGCCGACAAACCAGTGTTGCCTACCTCGTTACCATGGCAACCTCGGCTGTTTTCGTCCACCATTTTGTCACACCCGCCGGTCGTGCCGCTAATCCTCGTTAGGGCTAACCCGGCTAGGGAGCGCCCACCGCTCCCATTCCGACGGCGAGGTTTCGGCGTGCGATGCCGGTCTGTTGCGTTCCATCTTGTCGCGAGAACTCGCGTTCCGACAAAAGCAACGCACACTTCCTGCTCGCAACTTCAAAATATGAAATACCTGAATAAAGAGAGCTACAGCCACCACGACCGCCATCCCGCTGAGCCTCCGACTCCTCGTATGAACGGAAACGGATGTGGCCTCACAGTGTTGTCGGGCTTTCTAGACTACAGAAACTCAACGTTGTTTACGTTTAGCGAAATAAGAAGTGGGAAAAAATGGTGGTGGGAGAGGGTCTGGGAAAGGGTAACAAGAAGTTGGCGCCACCCTAAAGCGGAGCGGAAACATGAGCACCCTAGTCAACACCATTTGTCTGGAGCTCGTTGGTGAGAAAGAGAACTTGTATTCCATTTCTAGACGGATCCGGTCGTGTCGCAGCAACCCTGAATTTTAGAAAATGCACGTAAAGTCTGCACCGTGCTGTGTGGACCATTTTTCCTGTTTCGGAGAGAAACATTTGCCGCATTTTGTGTCCGGGCCTTTGTTCCAAGTGTCCGACATCTATCAAAGAATATCGCCGGTGTTTACAAAGAAAGTAGCTCCGTACCTCGGTCGAAAACTCGTGGCCACCGGCAGAGAGCGTAGCAGAGCGCGTCAGACAAGATTCCTCACTTCAAGGTGCCCTCAAAAAAGAATCCTTTACAAAAAAAAAATATTAGCCAGTCTGTAGACATCTTAACGATTTTTAACATACCTGTCCACTTCCTATCTTATCGCCATTTTTCTACAAGGTTTCTACAGATTTCCTGTCCACAGGAGTCTACAGAGCACAGTCGTCAGAAATCCTACCAACTGTCTGTCGCCAACGGTCGTTAGACTTTGCGTCGCCATTTTTCTACAAGGTTTCTACAGATTTCCTGTCAACAGGAGTCTACAGAGCACAGTCGTCAGAAATCCTACCAACTGTCTGTCGCCAACGGTCGTTGGACTTTGCGTCGCCATTTTTCTACAAGGTTTCTACAGATTTCCTGTCAACAGGAGTCTACAGAGCACAGTCGTCAGAAATCCTACCAGCTGTCTGTCGCCAACAGTCGTTAGACTTTGCGTCGCCATTTTTCTACAAGGTTTCTACAGATTTCCTGTCAACAGGAGTCTACAGAGCACAGTCGTCAGAAATCCTACCAACTGTCTGTCGCCAACGGTCGTTAGACTTTGCGTCGCCATTTTTCTACAAAGGTTTCTGCAGATTTCCTGTCCACAGGAGTCTACAGAGCACAGTCGTCAGAAATCCTACCAACTGTCTGTCGCCAACGGTCGTTAGACTTTGCGTCGCCATTTTTCTACAAGGTTTCTACAGATTTCCTGTCCACAGGAGTCTACAGAGCACAGTCGTCCAGAAATCCTACCAACTGTCTGTCGCCAACGGTCGTTAGACTTTGCGTCGCCATTTTTCTACAAGGTTTCTACAGATTTCCTGTCCACAGGAGTCTACAGAGCACAGTCGTCAGAAATCCTACCAACTGTCTGTCGCCAACGGTCGTTAGACTTTGCGTCGCCATTTTTCTACAAGGTTTCTACAGATTTCCTGTCCACAGGAGTCTACAGAGCACAGTCGTCAGAAATCCTACCAACTGTCTGTCGCCAACGGTCGTTAGACTTTGCGTCGCCATTTTTCTACAAGGTTTCTACAGATTTCCTGTCCACAGGAGTCTACAGAGCACAGTCGTCAGAAATCCTACCAACTGTCTGTCATCCAACGGTCGTTAGACTTTGCGTCGCCATTTTTCTACAAGGTTTCTACAGATTTCCTGTCAACAGGAGTCTACAGAGCACAGTCGTCCGAAATCCTACCAACTGTCTGTCGCCAACGGTCGTTAGACTTTGCGTCGCCATTTTTCTACAAGGTTTCTACAGATTTCCTGTCAACAGGAGTCTACAGAGCACAGTCGTCAGAAATCCTACCAACTGTCTGTCGCCAACGGTCGTTAGACTTTGCGTCGCCATTTTTCTACAAGGTTTCTACAGATTTCCTGTCCACAGGAGTCTACAGAGCACAGTCGTCAGAAATCCTACCAACTGTCTGTCGCCAACGGTCGTTAGACTTTGCGTCGCCATTTTTCTACAAGGTTTCTACAGATTTCCTGTCCACAGGAGTCTACAGAGCACAGTCGTCAGAAATCCTACCAACTGTCTGTCGCCAACGGTCGTTAGACTTTGCGTCGCCATTTTTCTACAAGGTTTCTACAGATTTCCTGTCAACAGGAGTCTACAGAGCACAGTCGTCAGAAATCCTACCAACTGTCTGTCGCCAACGGTCGTTAGACTTTGCGTCGCCATTTTTCTACAAGGTTTCTACAGATTTCCTGTCCACAGGAGTCTACAGAGCACAGTCGTCAGAAATCCTACCAACTGTCCGTCGCCAACGGTCGTTAAGACTTTGCGTCGCCATTTTTCTACAAGGTTTCTACAGATTTCCTGTCCACAGGAGTCTACAGAGCACAGTCGTCAGAAATCCTACCAACTGTCTGTCGCCAACAGTCGTTAGACTTTGCGTCGCCATTTTTCTACAAGGTTTCTACAGATTTCCTGTCCACAGGAGTCTACAGAGCACAGTCGTCAGAAATCCTACCAACTGTCTGTACCAACAGTCGTTAGACTTTGCGTCGCCATTTTTCTACAAGGTTTCTACAGATTTCCTGTCCACAGGAGTCTACAGAGCGCAGTCGTCAGAAATCCTACCAACTGTCTGTCGCCAACAGTCGTTAGACTTTGCGTCGCCATTTTTCTACAAGGTTTCTACAGATTTCCTGTCACCAGGAGTCTACAGAGCACAGTCGTCGAAATCCTACTAACTGTCTGTCATCCAACGAGTCGTTAGACTTTGCGTCGCCATTTTTCTACAAGGTTTCTACAGATTTCCTGTCCACAGGAGTCTACAGAGCACAGTCGTCAGAAATCCTACCAACTGTCTGTCGCCAACGGTCGTTAGACTTTGCGTCGCCATTTTTCTACAAGGTTTCTACAGATTTCCTGTCACAGGAGTCTACAGAGCACAGTCGTCAGAAATCCTACCAACTGTCTGTAAGCCAACGGTCGTTAGACTTTGCGTCGCCATTTTTCTACAAGGTTTCTACAGATTTCCTGTCCACAGGAGTCTACAGAGCACAGTCGTCAGAAATCCTACCAACTGTCTGTCGCCAACGGTCGTTAGACTTTGCGTCGCCATTTTTCTACAAGGTTTCCTACAGATTTCCTGTCCACAGGAGTCTACAGAGCACAGTCGTCAGAAATCCTACCAACTGTCTGTCGCCAACGGTCGTTAGACTTTGCGTCGCCATTTTTCTACAAGGTTTCTACAGATTTCCTGTCACACAGGAGTCTACCAGAGCACAGTTGTCAGAAATCCTACCAACTGTCTGTAGCCAACGGTCGTTAGACTTTGCGTCGCCATTTTTCTACAAAGGTTTCTACAGATTTCCTGTCACAGGAGTCTACAGAGCACAGTCGTCAAAATCCTACCAACTGTCCGTCAGCCAACGGTCGTTAAACTTTGCGTCGCCATTTTTTCTACAAGGTTTCTACAGATTTCCTGTCCCAGGAGTCTACAGAAGCACAGTCGTCCAGAAATCCTACCAACTGTCTGTCACCAACAGTCGTTAGACTTTGCGTCGCCATTTTTCTACAAGGTTTCTACAGATTTCCTGTCCACAGGAGTCTACAGAGCACAGTCGTCAGAAATCCTACCAACTGTCTGTCGCCAACGGTCGTTAGACTTTGCAGTCGCCATTTTTCTACAAGGTTTCTACAGATTTCCTGTCCACAGGAGTCTACAGAGCACAGTCGTCAGAAATCCTGCCAACTGTCTGTCGCCAACGGTCGTTAGACTTTGCGTCGCCATTTTTCTACAAGGTTTCTACAGATTTCCTGTCCACAGGGTCTACAGAGCACAGTCGTCAGAAATCCTACCAACTGTCTGTCGCCAACGGTCGTTAGACTTTGCGTCGCCATTTTTCTACAAGGTTTCTACGGATTCCTGTCCACAGGAGTCTACAGAGCACAGTCGTCAGAAATCCTACCAACTGTCTGTCGCCAACATGGTCGTTAGACTTTGCGTCGCCGTTTTCTACAGGTTTCTACGGATTTCCTGTCCACAGGGAGTCTACAGAGCACAGTCGTCGAAATCCTGCCAACTGTCTGTCGTCAACGATACGTTAGACTTTGCGTCGCCATTTTTCTACAAGGTTTCTACAGATTTCCTGTCCACAGGATCTAGGAGCACGAGTCGTCAGAAATCCTACCAACTGTCTGTCGCCAACGGTCGTTAGACTTTGCGTCGCCATTTTTCTACAAGGTTTCTACAGATTTCCTGTCCACAGGAGTCTACAGAGCACAGTCGTCAGAAATCCTACCAACTGTCTGTCGCCAACGGTCGTTAGACTTTGCGTCGCCATTTTTCTACAAGGTTTCTACAGATTTCCTGTCCACAGGAGTCTACAGAGCACAGTCGTCAGAAATCCTACCAACTGTCTGTCGCCAACGGTCGTTAGACTTTGCGTCGCCATTTTTCTACAAGGTTTCTACAGATTTCCTGTCACAGGAGTCTACAGAGCACAGTCGTCAGAAATCCTACCAACTGTCTGTCGCCAACGGTCGTTAGACTTTGCGTCGCCATTTTCTACAAGGTTTCTACAGATTTCCTGTCCACAGGAGTCTACAGAAACACAGTCGTCAGAAATCCTACCAACTGTCTGTCGCCAACGGTCGTTAGACTTTGCGTCGCCATTTTTCTACAAGGTTTCTACGGATTTCCTGTCCACAGGAGTCTACAGAGCACAGTCGTCAGAAATCCTACCAACTGTCTGTCGCCAACGGTCGTTAGACTTTGCGTCGCCATTTTTCTACAAGGTTTCTACAGATTTCCTGTCCACAGGAGTCTACAGAGCACAGTCGTCAGAAATCCTACCAACTGTCTGTCGCCAACGGTCGTTAGACTTTGCGTCGCCATTTTTCTACAAGGTTTCTACAGATTTCCTGTCCACAGGAGTCTACAGAAGCACAGTCGTCAGAAATCCTACCAACTGTCTGTCGCCAGCGGTCGTTAGACTTTGCGTCGCCATTTTTCTACAAGGTTTCTACAGATTTCCTGTCCACGGGAGTCTACAGAGCACAGTCGTCAGAAATCCTACCAACTGTCTGTCACCAACGGTCGTTAGACTTTGCGTCGCCATTTTTCTACAAGGTTTCTACAGATTTCCTGTCCACGGGAGTCTACAGAGCACAGTCGTCAGAAATCCTACTAACTGTCTGTCGCCAACGGTCGTTAGACTTTGCGTCGCCATTTTTCTACAAGGTTTCTATGGATTTCCTGTCCACAGGAGTCTACAGAGTACAGTCGTCAGAAATCCTACCAACTGTCTGTCGCCAACGGTCGTTAGACTTTGCGTCGCCATTTTTCTACAAGGTTTCTACAGATTTCCTGTCCACAGGAGTCTACAGAGCACAGTCATCAGAAATCCTACCAACTGTCTGTCGCCAACGGTCGTTAGACTTTGCGTCGCCATTTTTCTACAAGGTTTCTACAGATTTCCTGTCCACAGGAGTCTACAGAGCACAGTCGTCGAAATCCTACCAACTGTCTGTCGCCAACGGTCGTTAGACTTTGCGTCGCCATTTTTCTACAAGGTTTCTACGGATTTCCTGTCCACAGGAGTCTACAGAGCACAGTCGTCAGAAATCCTACCAGCTGTCTGTCGCCAACGGTCGTTAGACTTCGCGTCGCCATTTTTCTACAAGGTTTCTACAGATTTCCTGTCAACAGGAGTCCACAGAGCACAGTCGTCAGAAATCCTACCAACTGTCTGTCGCCAACAGTCGTTAGACTTTGCGTCGCCATATTCCTAGATTTTCTAGACCCGACTTGATAGACCATACACACATTAAAATTCGCAGTTGTCACGTGGTTGTCACGTGACAACTGCGTGACCTGATCGTCTATCGGCCGATGATCGACTATCGACCGATGGTCAACTATCGGCCGATGATCGATCATCGGTCGATAATAAATTTATTGATCGATTATCAATTATCGATTATCGAAAATCAATTTTTTCAGATATCAGAAACATTCGTTTCTGATATCTGAATAGGTTAGGATAGGATAGGATTGGCGTATTGGCCGGTCGCGACTCCTACGTCAGACCCAGCGGCGGGCGCGCAGTTAGCCATATAGATATCCGAATAGATAGGATCGATGTGAGAAATAGACACCCGCATATCGATTCCATAGATAGTATCGATGCCAGAAACCGGACACACCGATATCGGAAACATATCGGCAACATATCGATATCGGAAACACATGTTTTAGTATTGATTGATTATTGGGCTGATCGTGTACACTTTTACTGCTACTCACTATTTGAAGAAAAAATATAGTAATATCCGCATTTACGAGAAATAATGAACAATATACACATCACGTCAAAGACAGGTATTTTTCGCGGAATATGATTTTGTTTGCTTCAGTGGTTCTATCGTTAGGGAGGCAGTCGCAATTTTCAAGATGAAAAGCAAGGGAGAGTATTTGAATTTATTAGTGCGACCGATCAGAGTCAGAGGTCAAAATTTTCAACAAGGATCGTAACCCAAAGAAATGTATGAGGCATGCTGACGGTTCGACTTTGATCGGGACACGAGAGCCGACCTGGATCAGCGCTCGCTCTGCTCAAAGCGGAGCGTGGGATCCTCGAGCACCGTTAGCTTTCTGATGTTTGTCGTGGAGAATACTTATTGCCTTGCGAACGCTTGCGAAGCCGTTCCAGTGCTTGGCGCACTGCCAGCATCGCAACCCTCCTTTTGGCAGTCTGCGAGCGTCGGCTGCTCATCGTCGCCAGTTGAATGCGACTAGTTTATGAATTTACGGGACGATGAACCGCCTCTCAAATGGAAGCTTACCATGTTAAGAGACCGGCTATTGAAAGGCGTTGGCTGCGCCGAGGCCTGGAAGGACCTCGCAGGCGTTCGATAGGCAAAGGATTCCAAAGCTGCGTCTTGCATCTCGAGCGAGCTAATGGTGCTCGGCAGTCCCACATTTCAGCAAAGCGATCAAACCAAATCAAGGCGCAGGAGGCTCTCGCACCGCGATTTGCTACGTCGTTGCTTTGCATCCACTGGTCGCATGTGCACTGACATTGAGAACAGCTCTCTGGAAACTGCATGTGGGCGAAACAGGTGTGCCGTTGGTCTGTACTTCAGTGTAAAACGCGCTGACCGCGTAACGAGAGAGCCGTTTGATAAAACCGCTGCAGTTTGCCGGACAGCGGTCACCCGCTGGGCGAACCAGTTCGCCCAAGCGGGTGACCGCTGTCCGCAAACTGGTCACCCGTTTAAACAAACGGGCGACCCTAAGCCCAACCGAGTGGCGCTTTGGGCGTTTGCCCAAACGAGTCACCGCTATGACTCAAACGGGTGAGCGGTACGGCTAAATGTTTACCGGTATACAGCCGTTTACTTTCATACATGTGTCAAATGTTCTTAGTAGGGGTCCTGTTTTTCCAAGTCCAATTGCTTTATAAGGAGTCTAAATGTTTTCGATGCTTTTTTAATAATATTATCAATGTGAGCATTCAAAATCAGATCTTCGGTGAACGTTATGCCTAGGTATTATATGAGTGAACAGATGAAATTGAAGTGGAGAAAATCGAGCAGAAACGATATAAAATTACCTTGGCATTAGCAAAATTAATGTGCATTTGCCATTTTAAGCACCTTTCTCCTAGGATGCCAATGTCTCGTTCAAACATTTCTGAGACAGTAGAATACGTCATTTGGAGGTACATAACACAATGGTCGATGAAAGGCGCCACAGGAGGCGAGATTAGGGAAGGTAGATGAGGAAGAAAAGCGGTTCTATGACGCTGCCCTGTGGAACTCTGGATTTCACCGTAATGGGAGAGGGTGAGGTGTCATCTACAAAAAATAAAGCAGGCTGATTACGATTGCTAAGAAATAATAAAATTCAACTCATGACGTGAAAAAGGGTTGAGAAAGATTTAGAAATAAACGTTGATGAGGGGCAGTATCAATGCTTTAGCGAAATTAATAAAAATAGCATCCTTAGTACAAGAGTCCATATAGGTATTCTGCTCGTCTGATACAAATTAAAACAGCTGAGTTTCACAATGAATCTTTTGCAGAAAGCCAAGTGGGTGAGGGTGAAGATAAGTTATTACGCTGGTTCATGGTTTGCGAGTTGATGACGTGCTTGAATATTTTAGATCGGATGTTTGTTAGAGAGATGAGTCTGCACTTAGATGAATTATTGCGGTCTGCAAATTTAAACAAGGAAATCACCTTTGAAAGTTTCCAGTCGTGGGGGAATTCAGATGAATCTCAGTGGTGAGGTGGCACAAGAGAATATATGACTTATCTTTTTGTAATGTTTGTAAAAGGTTTTGGGATGTTATTGTCGCTCCAAGTGAAGTTAGCAGGCAAGCGTTCGATGGCGCAGGCAATTCCGCACCTTCTACGTTATCCCTACTCGTGTCTGCAGGACGCCAACGTTAGTGGGAATGACTTGCCCGTGAACAACCCTGAACTAGAGAGCGAGTTCAACCTGTCATGGGGTGAGACGTTCTCTAACGGATAATGAGTAAAAGGTTCACGCCTGCCTGAACCTTCGAGCCTTGGTTAGAAACATGGTAGCCAGGTTGGAATTAAGGAACTAATAACCTGTTTTGTACAGTATAATACGCTGTTCAGTTCGCTTTCGTTGTATTTAGACCATGCTTCCGGAGTATTTCTTGACTTGGCTGCAGAAAATAACAGTTCCTTTCTGTTCAGAAGTTTTTTAATTGTAGTTATTAGACGAAGGCCTGGTTAAGTATTGTTATTGAAGAACAACCGAATTTACTACTTGAAAAGTTAATTGATTTTATTCTGAAGTACAACCCAGATCTCAGCTACGAACCTTGTGTCAAAAAGGGTCAAGAAGTCGTTCGAAAAAGAGCCAGAAGAGAACAACAGCTCTTTGGCGCCGGTCTTAGAATAAGTTTAACCTTTTTTTTATAACATCATGCTGAGCCGGAGAAAATGTTGAATCGACAAGGACAATCCTGTGGTCGCCAATCTCTTCAAGAATATGATAAGCGCAAATACGATCGGGGTCATATGAAAAGAAGATATCAATAGCGGAATCACCTCGTGTAGGATTTAGGACGATTTGGGTAAGGCTGCAAAACAAAGTAACTCTTCGCACTCCGACGAATCACAATAGGCTGGGCGAAGTAAAGAGTCACTGCACTTGATCCCTGGGTAGCTAAAACGGCCGGCCGAAACTACTGTGCACTTAGGGTAGCTGCACACTACACAGTGTCTGTCAGCTCCAGCTTGTGTTTCTTCAACCGTTCTTTTTTATTGGGCAATGACCGCCACTGTAAACATATCTTAATTGCTCTTTCACACTAATGTTCTCCTTGTAGTTTATGGTAGTGTTTCTTTGTTGCGGCGAGTACCAAGAACGGCAGCTTATTCTGAACACCGAATAAACCGATGCTTGATTACGTGATATTTTTATGGTATTATCATTATAACTTCCAAGTGTCTACAAATATCTCCGTTGTAGTCCGGAACAACTAGGAGCGAATATTTCGTAATACAAATGCATGAAGCGTTCTGCTCAACGTGTTTGAATGAAAATTCATTCAGGCACATGCGAAAACATTCCAGACTGCCCATCCGGTGCATTTCTATACTTTACATGTCCAGTGTTTTGAAACAAAACCCAATGTGATGTTTTAACAAACGTACCAGAAGTTATAAATAGTATCTTTTCAAATTGTAATATTTTAATATACAATTTTAAATGTTCTTGTATGTTTATTAAACTAATTTTTAACAGCTTGTTTTCCCCACACACACACACACACACACACACACACACACACACACACACACACACACACACACACACACACACACACACACACACACACACACACACACACACACACACACACACACACACACACACACACACACACACACACACACACACACACACACACACACACACACACACACACACACACACACACACACACACACACACACACACACACACACACACACACACACACACACACACACACACACACACACACACACACACACACACACACACACTACATACATATGTATGTATATATATGTATGTATATATATGCTTTAAAACGTATATATTGGCCGACGTTCCGAGCGGCGACCGCTCTTCATCAGGTCCTAATGTTGCAGTGAAAGCTGGAAGCCCGCCACATTAACAAAGCGAAAAAAAAAACATTAAGGAAAGGAGAAAAACAACTTCTCAGAACCGACCATGTGTAGACGAAGGCCGCGGCCAGGGAAGGGGCCCCGCATGCCTCCCCAAACAACCCCCGCTAGGCGCCGTTGGGGCTCGGCTGTGCCCAGGACGAAACAAGGGAAGAAAACAAAATCAGGTGGGCCCAAAGAGCGCGCCCGGGTGGCCAAGAGCCAGCAGAGACACAGGAGCAGCTCGGGCGCGAACCGAGACGCACGATGGTTCATGTTACAGACCCAAACACCCCCTCCACCCCACCCCCGCACACCCACACACTCAAGGCCCGTTCACACTCTTGCGACCGAGTACGACCGAGAGAGACCAGACCGGTTTTTAAGCCTCTTGCGATATCTTTTTTTACTTTTATTTTTATTTTCTCACCTCCCGCCTCCCCATCTCGCACCCGAGAGCGAAGGCATTCCTCGAGGTCGTAATGATGTCCAGTGCAGGGAGAACTCTAGGCAGGGGACACCGTCTGTTCGTTTTCCCGCCAACGTTGGGGTTCCGAGGAGGTGAACCGTTGAAGATGTAAGCAGCTAAGCAGGCCGGCGCTCTCTTAAAGGGGCACTGACACCCCAAAGGTCGTATTTTTGTTATTGTCTAAAACGATGCAAATTGTAGTCACAGACACGCAAAAAAAAAAACGCATTGCGAAAAGAAATTTTTTTTTTGCGCGCGCGGGCTTTTTTATTTTTGGCGTTTGATTCTCCCGCTTCTCGCCTCCTCCCTTCTTTAAATCGGTGGCGTCAAAAATCAGGAAATTTCGAAACTTTGTAGGCGACATTTTTGTAACGTTTAATAACGGCAACCGTAAAACATGTTTTTTAGCGCAATTGCGAACGCACTACGGCCCGTCTTTTTGAAATTCCAAAAATCAGAGTTCGTTGTGATGTCGCTTCCTGGATTTGTATCCTCCTTCAGGAAAACTTGGCAGCGCTCGAGCAGTTCGGCGAGTCGGGGAAGAAACCGTTTTTTTTTTTTGCGCCGTCTCCCTTCTCTCCCTCCTGCTCACCTCCTCCTCGCTTCGGGTCGCGGTGGCAACGGCACTTTGCTTCATAGCGTGGAGCGGAGGTCCGAAAGAAAGTCGAGTCGCAGGAGACCGGAAAATTTGACTCACTGCACTGGCGACTGGCACAGATCGCGCGGGAACTTCAAATTCGGCATTTGGAAATTTGTTTTTTTAATTCACAATACTGAATTCCCAAGTTTCGAATTTGGAGGGTAATGTCCCGGCATCGTTTTCAATCGTTTCGGATAATAACAAAAAAAATATGATTTTGATGTGGGTCAGTGCTTCTTTAAGGCCCGCTCGGAGCGTGTTAAATTTTTTAAAATTAGGTACGATTCCCTTTGCTACCTTTCGCGTGCTGTACGGAATCCTGATTAAAGTATAGTTAAAATTTTTTGTTTATGTGGTGTTGATCGAGACGCATATGTTTGGAGAGTGGGAGTTTGGGGACTGCGTTAAGGTGGGACTTGTGATTGTTAAATCTTCGACGGAAGGGGAGATCGGTCTGTCCAATATACTGCATGTTGCATACCCGGCAGTGCAACAGATAGACAACATTAGCCGAGTTGCAGTTCTAATTTACGTTTATCCTAAAGGTGAAGTCCGAATTTGTACTTTTTGCCTCCACGGATTCCGTCATGTAGCTACACACTTTGCACCGCGGAGCCCGGCACGGCCGAGATCCCAGGAACTCCTCATGTGTGGTTTTGAATCCTACTAGCTTGTCTTTAAGACTTTTTCTAGACGTTTGACGACGCGTGGAGCCTGCGGAAAGACAGATTGAAGGCGCTGGTTTCGTGAGAGAATATTACAATTTTTGCGTAGGATATTGTTGATGTTGGGATGGTTACTTGCGTAGGTTAGCACTAAATTATATTGATTATTCTCCGAGTTTCGAACGCTTGTTTTGTTGATGGCTGTCGTGCGGTCTAGTCTACTAGCCTTTTCTATAGCACTCTTGATGACGCCTGGCGGATAATTTTGCCTAATGAGTGCTGTCGTTAGATTATCTGCGTTTTGTTTGGAGTCTTACTCGTTGCTGCATATTCGTTTGTACCCTGAGAATAGGGCAAACTATTTTTGCAGTGGCGGGGGTGGCAGCTATCGTAGTCGAGATATTGTTGCCTGTCCGTGGGTTTTCTGTAGAGTTTAGTGGAAAAGTTTGTTATCCTGAATTTCGACGATAACGTCCAAGAAACTAATTGCCCGCTGCGATACGTTGTGGGTGAACCGAATAGAGGAATGAGCCGAATTGTATTCCGAAATAAATGTGTTGAGTTCGTCCTCTGTGCCTGTCCATATCATAAACATATCGTCAACATTCCTTTCATAAAAATATGGCTGAATCGGACGATCTGCGAGGAACGGACCCTCCAATTCCGCCATAAAAATGTTGGCATAATTTGGAACCATTTTTGTGCCCATGGCGGTTCCGCTAATTTGGAGGTAATGTACATCTTCGAATTCAAAATGGTTGCATTCAAGCACGAGTCGTAATGATTTTGTTAAGGACTGACAATCGAGAAATGGAGAGTTTTGGGTGTTCACATACGCTCCAATTACCGCTGCGATGCCGTCATCGCACGGAATGTTGGTGCACAGCGCAGTTACGTCCAATGTTACCAGAAATGAACCTGTGGGTATGGTTAGCTGGGATATATCCCGGATGAAATGGTTCGTGTCCCTCAAGAATAGCGGAAAGGTTTATATACACACATATATATATTTTAATGCGAATAGCATTCTTGGATACTTCACGCACTTTTCGTCTATGTAACTTATCTATCTATCTATCTGGCTATCTAACCTCTTACGCCGCGGGTCGAGAAATAAATAAAAAAGACCGGCGCCGGCTGGGATTCGAACCGTTGACCCTTTGATCAGCAGGCAGACGCGCTAACCACAGAGCTATGAAGGCAGTCATTCAACGCATCTGAACGCCTGTTTATATCTTTACATGGACGCGCTTTACAGCGCTGTCACAGCTACCGGTGCGCGCGTTCCATGCACGAGGGCTCATTCCGCTCTCGTGAGGCTGAGCACGGCCGCTAGCATCACCCTCTCCCGCGCTCGGGAGAGGGTGATGTAGCGGCCGTGCTCAGCCTCACGAGAGCGGAATGAGCCCTCGTGCATGGAACGCGCGCGACCGGCAGCTGTGACAGCGCTGTAAAGCGCGTCCTATGGTAAAGATATAAACAACCGTTCAGAGTACCGTTGGTTGAGACAAGTTGAGACGCCAGAAAGTCTGGTCGGTACCATTTTGAGTGTTTGTGCGTATGGCGCGTGCTTTGCTCGCCTTCTCAAGTGACACAAACGCACGTGCTGGGCTGCGGAGATCGTGCGCAGGGCTGTGAAAGTGTCAACAAATTTAGAATCGCCTCAAGAGTGGGCTGGCGTATCTAGAGTGTGCCGGCCACCTGACGAACGCGCATAACTCCGCACCGTTTGATGCTATTCGCATTAACGTGAGATAATCATTCCCAAAGGATGGGTTCTGCAGATTTTTAAATGATCGCTGGTTGTACAAGGACGCAATGAATCGGCTTGTCCCGTGTTTGAATGCAATCCTGCAAAGATTGCCGCCAATAAGCGATCGATTTTTTTTCAGCCCAACTACCGTGGAAGAAAGAATTGATGCTGCAACCTTTTATCTAATACCGAATAACGCCATTTGTTCCCTATTCAACAGGTGGAGTACGTGGATGACGAGCGGGTGCATGACACGTGATATCCAGCGCATATCCATCAAGGAGCAGACATTTGTGGAGTTCCAGGCATGGCCTCGTCCTTTTCCTGCCTTCTCGCTGTAGCACTTTTCCTCGTGCTGGTGAGTGGGCCTCTCTTGATGTCTCAGCTGCCTCCTTTGTGGCATCCGATTCTCGCGTTAGGACCGAGAAGTCATCTAAGGCTTTATGCTGGAATCCTCCGCGATCTTGATCGCGCGTAAAACCTGTTACGTCGTTCATGTAACCTTACTTGCTCGTTAGCCTCACTTCCCAGTTTTGTTCTGAGCGGGCTGTCGAACCGAACCGCACCCAAATCGAAACGAGAATCAAAAATGTTTTTTTTTAAACAATCTGGAGTTAAACTGAAGCTTTACATACACTTTTGGTTTTAAACCGGAACGAAATCCCTATCACATGTGGCGGTTAGGGGCTCACGAGAAAACAGTTCGGTGTATTGTAAAATGTGAGCCACCCTTGTTTTTCCGGGTTGCGGAGGGAGGAGGTGTGAGCGCCGCAGTGGTATTTAAACAAGCGGCAGTGACGTATACACGAGACTTCAACAATTAAATAATTTTCGAGCTTATATGGACCACAACGTGGCGTCGGTGATTTGGCCTGGAGCGGAGGCGTACATCTATAGCTAGCTATACCAAGAGGCGAATGGGCTGCTCTTTGTTTTGTTTTGTCGCTCTTCCGCAAGGAAAAAAAGGCGAACATAATAGACAATATAATAAAATGGACTCCATGTTTAGTCATTCTGGGAAGCGCGTTTAAGGGCGGTAGCCATATGGTGCGGTGTTCTATAGTTCGGGTAGAGGGCAGGATGACCCTTAATCTTCCAGTGCCTGGGGTGGGTTGTCTTTTTAGTTCAGGTGGTGCCTAAGGCAGGGTTGGAATGGAAGCAGATTACGTCCCACCGTTTCCTCTTCGTGACACTGCGCGTATGTCGCTTCAGCCCCACCCGGATCCAAAGCCTTTGCACGGAACTGTCACCGACAGCGCTTCCCTCTGCTCCTCGTTCCGCGTGGTATTTCCTCACCACTTATTTTTCTGCTCCTTTCTTCGTCGCACTTTCCACCCACACCTAGGACAGACATTGGAATCCAAGAGGACTTTGGTCTCGCTGCTTTGACTCATTTAACATGCATAGATTTCGCGCTTTCTGATTAGTCTCTAGTACTTTGTAGCAACGCATTTTATTAGATTTGTGACCGTGTGACTCAACAGTTACAAAAAGCATTCGTCCAGCGAGATTAGGCTTTTAAAGTCACTTTTAAATATTCTATGCTTGACTCAAAGCCAGGCTAATCGAGCCTGGGAAATTCGGGGCAATGAAAAAAAAAAAAAGAAGATAAAAATTATAATGAACATTTTAAATTCCCCAATATATAAAAGTTTTGGCTCTGTAATTGTGATCGGGTTTGTTTGAATTTCTACATTACCTTAAAGTGAATTCGTTCTTGTTATGTTGAGGTAAGTCGAGCGTTATTTCTGAAAGCAGTAGCTGTAAACAGATACACGATATCTGCTGCAACCGAATGATTTCAGTTAAAATAGTTGTTGGCAGGACGAAATCCAATGGAATAAGGTGACTTGACTTCTTGTCGCATTTGATGGAAATTTTCTATTTATTCGACCAATTAACACTCTTATTTTGATAACAAAACATACCGATGTATGCTACCAAAACATTGACCTTAAGGGGAGTAAAATTTTCTAGGCTGCATAACAGAAACGTGCTCTGGCGCCCGTAGTAACAGTGTGAGTGGAACGAGCGAGATGATCCAGCGAGGTTCACATATGTTCAGCAAAATAGGATACATCTCTTGTTCTAAGACGTTTTCTTTTCGCCACGAAAATATTACACCTCGACTTTTTGTCTCACTACTGAAAGTAGTAGGTGCTGAGCAAAAGCTGCAGAAAATGCTTGGGCAATAGTCCACGTAGATATTTAAATTAATGTGAACCAGTCAACGTTTAGAGTAGAGGCTGGTAACTGAAAACATATTTTTTAATGCGTGATTGAACCAAACCGAAGCGGAACAAAATACAAAAATACGGCACACAAACCGAAGTGATGTACAGTTCGACATCTTGGTTCTACCGTTCGTTCCAGCTGTCCGCTAGACTATTCTCTAATTCTAAAAAGTTAACAAATAAGAATGCACGGGTTTAGACTTTAATGCAATGCCACATATAAACGTGTTCCCGGTGATACTTAATTTGTATCCGGAAAGGCGGAAACGCTTTGATTTCAAACATGTAGGATTGCAAAATATGATATCTTTTTATCTTATTTTTGGTGTCACAACCCCATTATCGCAAACAATTAATGTAAGGTTTGTAAGAAATGACCACTCATTTTTGTTTTGAGTTACGAGAGTTCAGTTAGGAAAAACAGCATATACGGGGGTGGCCCATAAGTAACCAGAATAAATGTCTGGCGGACGGGCAGATCGTATTACCAGCCTCCGCCGCTACTAGTCCCAGCGGCACCCCTTCCGAGGAAGTTTTCCGACTGGCGTGGTTGGACCAAGTTCTAGCGGCAGGTTTGTGTTCCAACTTTATTGTGAAAGGGACGGCCGGGGTATGATGGCCTTCGGGGCTCTCGAGTGTTGCCTGGACGCGAGTGATCAGGGAAGGGGAAAATAAGGACGCCGGGGAAATGAGCCACTCCACCAGGGGCGCTGCTGAAGGGAGGGTAGTCCAACAGGAGGGCAGTTGGGGCGCCCAAGGAGTAATCTGTAAGCAGATGGGGGCAAGGAGCGAAGAGGTTTGAGCTTAGCGACCTAACCTAGATAAGGATAGTTCGGAGAATGAAAGAACTCTGAGACTCGCGTAAGTAACCCACGGCTTCACGTCGCTCAGGCCGTTCTGAAATTCGATCCTCCGGCGGGTCATACCAACTCACTCCAGCACAAGGGGTAATGTGTAATAGGCCAAGGAGTGGGCTGCCTCATTCCCATGAACGCCCGAGTGATTTGGAACCCACTGGAGGATCACCTCTTGAGGGTACGATTCGTGATCAAAAACTTGCGAAACTTGAAAAAAAAAAGGCATGTTGTAATTTCTTTTTACCCAAGCACTTCAAGTTCATTTTCTATCTTTTGCAATATCTGATTTGAAAACCTCCAAGATTCACAAAATGTTTTACATTTCCAGACTTTTCTTTAAACGAGTGAACAGAAAAAACTCAACCGCGGCGAGGTCCGGTGAACAAGTGGGGGGAGTACTTTATGCCATTTTTGTTCAAAAATTGTTGCAGTGTGAGGGCAGCGTGTGCTGGGTATTGTCGTGATGAAACCACCACTCACACCTTTCCCAGAAATTGGGGCATTTATGCTTCACTGAGTTGCGCAAGCGCCGCAAAACTCCCAGGTAAAACACCCAATTAACACTTTACAAGGAGGAACAAACTAGGAGTGAACAATTTCCTAAGTTTCTTGCGTTTTCACCAGCTAAGGCTCGCCCTGAACTAGGTTGGCCGTCGACCAATAGTTCAAAAGCGTTGAAGCGAAAAAAAAAACACTCGTTGACGACAGCAGACGACGCCAGTCGGCAAAGTGTCTAGAAATGTGTGCAACGAAGCGCTCCTAGCGGCGGAAGCTGGGACTACGAACGGCACGACCTTTAGATGTTTATAGCGGTCACTTTTAGGTCCCCCTCGTATACTCCTGCCAAGCAAAAACTTAAAAGACCTAAGTAAAAGCAGCTAAAAAATCGGCGAACCACATCCAGCCGACTAAAACGCGCGGACATGAATTGTGAGCCAGTTCTCTAGGGACTAAAATTGCGTTTAAATAAATCTCATTCTAAGTTTTTATGTTCAAGAGGTGCAAAAAGGATTCATAGGAGCGCTTTTCCATTCAAGCTAAATATCAAGAAACTTACTCTGGTGATCCTAACTAGAAACCTTGCGCTCACCAAAATGTATTCCAATCTCTTGATTTTAGGTCCATCAGAAAGCCGGTGGGTAAGCGAAACTCTCAGCTTTTATATACTTCCTTCGAGCTCGAGATAGAACAAGAATGAACCCTTTCAAGTCCATTTTAGCGAGGAGCAACATTGCAAACTATATATTTTTTTCGCTATCAAAATGTCGCGTTCAAACAGAAATACCCATTGTAGCTCTCAAGCAACTTATGGTGTTTTACCCAAAGCAACGTAAATTGTCGCAATCTACGTTGCTGTGGGTAAAACACTATAAGCTTTCAAACCTACAAACCGTTTTGTTTGGGTTATCCGTTATAAGTACTTGAAGGTGCCACCAATGTGGACCTGATTCTAAATATCACGTCCTATCAACGCACCATGTGCGTTCACTGATATCAGTGATATCATATCATGATATCAGTGAAAGCAGTGATATCATATCATGATATCAGTGAAAGCAGTGATATCATATCATGATATCAGTGAACGCAGGGAACATATCAGTGAACGCACCATGTGCGTAAGAGTCGACGGAGCGCTGAGCAAGCCCCGACAAGTCGTCCGTGGCGTTCCCCAAGGGAGCGTAGTCAGTCCGCTCCTGTTTGCATTGGCGATTGCATCGCTCCCAGCCGCAGCAAGGGTAGGCGAGGAACCAGCACTCCCGATAAGCATGGCTGTCTATGCGGACGACGTGGCGCTCTGGGCCATGGCCCCATGCTACCGTAGGCAACGGATGGCACGCGCCCTCCAGAGAGCACTTACAAACACTGTGTACCACTTGCATCAACTGGGCCTGACAACTTGGGCTGAAAAGACTGTCGCTCTATGCTACGCACCAAGGAGACTCTCAAAGTTCCAACCGACCCTGTTCATCGGAGATGTCCCGGTGAGAGTGGAGAAGACAGCCACGTACCTAGGGCTCACCTTGGACTGGAGACTATCCTGGGGCCCAGCAATGCGGGTGGTGCTTCAGAGGATGCGAACGCACACAAATATCCTCCGCGCGCTTGGTGGAACTACCTGGTGCACAACACAACAGATGCTGCTACACAAGGGTCTTATTCTGGCTCGCCCACTCTGCGCCTTACCGCTCATTCGACTGAGCGGCAATCAGATCGAGAAGCTAGAAAGAGCGCAACGCGTAGCTCTAAGAATTTGCATCGGAGTTCCCCGTTGGCCTCGTCACGACACACTCTTTCCGAAGCAGTTATGAATTCCGTTGAAAACCTTCTGCAAGAACGAGCGCTCGGACATCTCATCCGAATGAGCAACTGCGACTCTACCATCACGCTCTTGATGGGCATCGCCGAACGTAGAGATTCGACACTGGGAGCGCTCCTCTGCACTTTAGGTGACATCGCGGGTACACCGGGACCGCTAGCGCCACCTCCAGCACTGCACACAGATCCCCACCCTTTGAGGGTTAGTATCTGCATACCAGGGCTGCGGACCAAGAAGAGCGCAGCAGTGGTAACCACTCGGCAGCTGACGGAAAGACGCGGAGTACGATGGTCGGACGCGCGTGTTCACCGACGGGTCGGTAGACTCCTCTGGAGGCACAGCAACAGCAGCGGCCTTCTTTGAGGCTGCAGCCGTAGGTATACACGAGCGCCTGTCCCATCAGGCATCCTCTACCACCGCAGAACTGGCGGCCATACGACTTGCCCTCTGGGGAATTCGGACAGGCTGCGCACGGGGGCTCAGCTGGGTAATCCTGAGCGACTCAAGAGCGGCCCTCGGGCTACTATCGGGGCCAGAAAGGGCTACGCCTCTGGCACGGTCAGTCGCACAAGATGCAGCCGAGCTCTAGGAGAAAGGCCAGGAGATTGTGTTCCAGTGGATCCCCAGTCATTGTGGCATCAGGAGAAACCAAGTCGCCGATTCTCTAGCAACGCAGGCTCACAAGGACCCGGGATGCCCGCTATCTACAGTTCCCCGTTTCTCAGACGCCAAGCTTCTAGTGAGAAGAACCATCACACGACAGAATCCGGACCCGAGAGTGGCGGCAAGCACGTTCTCAGCCCGCCTCCCACGAGGGTTGGACCGTCGCACTGCCGCGGTGCTCCACTGTCTGCGGACCGGAAGCGCTTTCACAGCAGCGTGGATAGGCCGCTTCAGGCCTGATCTCAACCACAATTGCCAAACCTGCCAAGAAACTGCCGCCGCCGAGCACCTCCTCTTACACTGCACCGACTACAATGACGAGCGCACTGCCCTCCATAACGCCTATTCCCGCCTCGGACCCTCTAGCTCTAGCCTGGAGGAACTTCTGCATCCGCGGGCAGCACGAGCTGCGACAGACATGGCACTAAAAAAACTAATAACTTACCTGAAAGACACGGCGCTCCTAGAAATTCTTTAGGAGACCACCTGCAAGTCAACACACCAGAACAAGGCACGACTACCCAATCTACCGCTCCAGCTCTTGATTACGAAACCTGCATTTCGGACACACCTTGTTCTACCAAGACAACAAACGTCATTCCTTCAACGGAACGCTCGTGCCGATATTAGCCCTGGAGCACAACTACCAGCCACCGCAGCTTTAAGATATTTAGCTATTCGCCCTAAGACGGCTCCACATCAAACTTCGACAGGCCTTGCGTCCTGAAGCTTGGGTCGTCCTACGACTCCACATGCGGGCGACGGCCGAGACATCCCCCTGCACCCCCCAAACCTAATCCTCTCTCTTTCTATCCTTTCTTTTTCACCCAATCCCCTTCCCCATCGACAGTGACATGTGCACACTGAGTGCACAAAGAACTAAGTCGATTTTTCCAAAAAATTATAATAAACATCGCTTTCACTCACTCATCACGTTCTGCATCGTTCGTCTATAAAAATTGATTTGAAAGTGATCTCGAATTATAAGGACAATGACGCATGAGCATAGATAGTAATATTTCATGTATGGCTAACTCCCACGTGGAATATGAACTGCTGTTGCTCCGAAGCAACATTGGTAATCCGCGTCACGGCTTCTTCGGAAGATTCTTCGCGAGACTTAACCGTGTTGTTTTATTATGATATCCATTGTGCACATTCAACACCATTGCTATTTGTGCATCGTAATGATCTGGGAAAACATTTGTGAATGACAGGCTGTTGGCGCGCTTCTTTGTCTTTCTGCTTCACTTGTTTGTTTCTTTTTGAGCCGCCGCCTGTCGTGGCACTCGGTTTGGTATGAGCTTAGAAAAGCAAATTTCGACGCTTTCTTGGTTTTTTCATCGCCTGGATGGAGGGTACCAAACAAAATCGAAAACTCGCTAAAAGTGTTCCAGAGCGATTTTTTTTGTCTGACGGGAATACGTACTGCAGAAAATGCAACATGCACGCTTGCCTAATCCCCAGCAAAAAAAAAAAAAAGAGTTAAAAATTGCTTAGGCACAAAATTTCACAATGGGACAACCAGTAAAATAAATTATTATTATTCTCGAAATTTTTTTTCTTATATTTCTGAATCAAATTTGGTATATATTGTTTATAAAGAATGAGATTGGGACGAAAGGGTTAACAGAAACCGAAGATCAAATAGATGTTGAGCACTTTATATTAAATCTATTTTATTGCTTTCTGCAGCACACACAACTAACGTTTCATACGCCAAAATAAATCAAATTGTTTGCAAACATTCTTATTGACATGTCATTTAGTAGGTTATGTTTCAGGTAGTTCGCTGCCTTTTCCTGTAGTCATACATTTTATATTTTTACTGATTTCTTACCTCAAAGCAGTCTTGGGTAAGTTACTTTTAAAAAGTAATTCGTTACAGTTACAGTTACTTTCAGAAAAAAGTAGCGAAGTTACCGTTACAGTTACCGCAACAAAAGAGTAACTCGTTACAGTTACAGTTACTTTTAAAAAGTAACGACGTTACTTTTCAGTTACTTTTCTATAACACGAAAAATGTAGGATAAAACTAGAAAACCACCAAGTTTTACTGCATAAAATTAAAAAAGTATGCTTTTTAGTTCATATTGTAACTTAGCAGCAGTTGCTTCTCGAAATTAGTTTCTGAAAGTTTCCCTCGTTTGATGGCGAACACGTCCCTGCCCTTGCTGAACAGGCCCCGCGCAACCAGAGAAACGAGCAGACCCCGCGCAAATAACAGTAGAGTTTGCCTCAACTGTTGACACTTCGCCGGAGTAGTGGTGCAAATCAAAATACGAAACATGCGCAGTGCGGAGTAGTGGCGCTAATCAAAATACGAAACATTCGCAGTGCCCTCCGTGTGTATTGTTTTTTCACGGTTAATTCACCCGATTAAAAAGCGTTTGCGCAGAAAAAAGAACAACAGCAACAAAGATATGGCTTCAAGATACTAAGATGTAAGTGTTCTGTCACAAAGAACAAGCGCGTGAGTAAAGATAACTAGATTTTTTTCATCAAATCTACACGTGGCTATATTCGGGTCGTGACTCGCGAGAAAGAACGTACTCACAGGTGTGTGCAAGGCCAACTTGACACTCGAAATGTCGGAACAGACAATTTGGAAAGTGCAAGGAATAGCTATACTTTGTTTCACCTTAGGTCCGAGCGTGGCCGATGGTATGAGCCAGGGCCAACTAATGGCGAAAAAGGCACAACGTCATGGCGTGCATCTCCGCAGTTGATAGGACCAGCGGTGTTCGCCGTCTTTCTGCGCGTGCTCCACCGCTGGCTCGTTCTATCGAAAGCGGAGAACGCCATGACATTGCGCTTTTTGCGCTGTTTGATTGGACCTTCGGCTCATAACCACGGCCACGCTCGGACCTAAGCTGAAACCAAGTATAGATTGCACTCGTTCAATGATATATTGTTCATCAAAAAAGCTGGAAAGTAACGACAAAAATAACTTCGTTACTTTCATCGTTACCTCACAAAAAAGTAATAGAACTACAGTTACAAGTTACATTTTTTAAAAGTAACTCGTTACAGTTACAAGTTACCAAAAAAGTAACAAAGTTACAGTAACGCGTTACTAGTAACGCGTTACTACCCAAGACTGCCTCAAAGTGGCTAACTTATATCCTATTACCTAATTTTGAATTCACAAACAGTGAGAATACATTAAATAAAAGGAGCTTTGTTTCTGGCTAAACAACCGCTAGATTTTTGCTAACAAAAGAAAAAGCGAGACACCACGGCAATAAAGGTGCGCTAAATTCAATAGAGCAATCCAAAATGTATTAGAGATGTGAATGACAGAGCTGTTCCTTGATAGGCGCTTGAATTAGTGAGTCCTGAATGGTCGACAAAACATACATCAGGCATTTCCGCTGGAGTGTGACTGAGCGCGTCGCGACTTCCAAGACTGCTTTCGGCCTGCATGCACGCTTCCGACTTGTGTACGCACTTTCCTCTACCCTTAGCCTAAAACGATTGTGTCAGTGTTATAAGCGACCGTTTCACATAGAAAATGTCTGGACTGGACTTGGAAAACAGTTCAGAAATTTAGGTCTTGTTGAAGACTGGAAGTGGTAAAGTGCTTTTTTGCACGCCGATGCCACCGCGTTTGAAGTCCGCGCGACGTATGGTCGTAGAAAGCAAGGTGTGTTAATGCAGCTCGTCACATTCAAACGCATATGTCTGATTTAGGCTTATGTTTCAATGAACATATTTCAACATGTCTGAACTACAACGATAATATGTCATCACGAATTGATTCAAATTGTTAGAATATTTTTAGCATGGCGAAGTACGAAGCGAAAACTTCATACCGATGCCTTTTTTTATCTTTGGGCGGTGCCTGTAATTCTGTACCAAATAATGCCGGGGAAGGGAATATGTAACAATAAGTTGGTTTGAAAAGAGTGTATATTAATTTTGACTGTCTATTCATTGCATCACGAAACCCTGTGTAACAGTTGCTTCCCTTAACAGCAGGGGATACCTTTGATCTCGACAAGGCGGTGGAGAGGTTCGTAGAAGAACTCAAGGCCAGGGAGACAAATAAGACATTGATCTGGTGGGACGTTCATGGGGATCATGACGAGATCAAGAAAGGCCGTGAGGCATACCCACCGTGAGTCATTAAAATATATTTTTGAATGCTTACGTAGCCGACAGGCTACGTATTTTCTACGCTAGGTGGTTTCTCGATTTATTTTTCTGCGGGATCAAAATACTGATTTTCTTAGGGCCGTAGTGCATATCCGATTGTGTCATCCTTTTCACGACTTTGTTGTTTCCAGTGGCAACCTTCAATGAACGAGGATATGAGGCTTTTTGCTCCAAGTCGTTAGGGCATTTCGGTTTTTAAAGTACGTTTCTGATCCGAGTATTTAAGTGTCGGAAGCGCGCGTACAAAGATATTGTTGACCAACTGATGACCAATCGACCAGGGCACCGCTCTTTATACTGGGATGGTCCGAGGAAAGATTTCCTCAAAAGACTCCAGAAGATGCAGGGAAGGCCAACTCTAAAGACGTTCTTTTTTTCAGTTACATAGTAGCACACTCCCCGTAAAGCCTTGGAGAGAGAGGCCTTTTTCTGCCGTGGTCGGTGGACTGCCTGTTATGTTGAAAACCGGAAAGTGTAGAGCATATGTTCCTTGAGTGTTGGGATGCTGTTTTTCTGTGGGACGTTCTGCAACGCACCCTGAAGAAGGACCCGCCGGTAACAGCGTATTCGTTTCCTCTCCATAGAAAGCGAAAAGAGTGTCCCTTACGACATGCGCTTGGGCCTTCACAGTCTATGGAGGATAGCTCTTCGACATGCCGATGTGAACCCTCGTCAAGCGAGGGAATATTTCATCGAAAGCGTAATTCATGTTAAGGAGGGGACGCTGAGCGAACAACTTAAATGGGCTGCGGTACTTGACAGGTCGGTTACCCTGACACCATTTTCAAGCATGAATGACAGCCAAATACTTGTTGGCGGTTTTAGCATCCTAGCGGAGTGAATGTGTTGTGCATGAAAATCTAAAAGGTATGAAAGAAAGAAAGAAAAAAAACGCTTACGTATCCGAGTCGGCAGCGCGCTGGGCTCATACGCAGGCGGCCAGGGTTCGATTCCCTACCCTGAATGCCATTTACCTTTTTTCTTTCTACGTAGAATGTTCGAGAAGGATGGAGAACCGCCCAGGCTGTTCATGTTGGGATGGTAGAGTTGGAGGACGATTGAGGCAGAACCCTGTAGAAAGGTGTCGAATCTCTACACAAAATAAATCCGGAACGTCACGGCACGCTTTATGTGCTTGCTTGCATTAGAGGACAAAAACACACCAGAGAGAAAAAGTAATGAGCGCAGTGACGTTGCACTTTGACCCTGTTTGATTGACGCGTCGGCTCCTAGCGTTGGCCGCGCTCCGAGCTTCGTTATGGTATGACACTTCAGGTTCTCCGACGTCAGTTGTTCCGCCATTGCGCACTGGTTCCGACCTCCTGAGAATTGGCTTTCGAAAGGGCTCAATTCTCCCAGAGAAGGCTGAAAGTTCGCCGTAGAAGTCAGTCTTCCGCCTGCGCTGCTCTTACGCCGCCATCGACGCATCGAATCGTCCTTTCAATCTGATTTTGATTGGGCACAGGTTCGCCCTATTAAACCTTAGCTGTAGTGTTTCGTCGCATGATCAATTGTGATTCGGTGGCAATAGACATATTCTGGACACCATAAAATATGTGTTGTCGTTGCTAATGCTTAATAACCTCCTGGGTCCATTTGCTCGAAGCCGGTTAACTTTAACCGCGTCAAAAACTTAACCGCCCTTCCTCCTAGGTACGTACATACCTAGCCAAGTTTGGGCTTAATACGCGACAGCTCCGTGTTTTTTATGGGGCTGGTAGCTCGTGTCACCTACCGGTAGTATGGAATAAAAGTGCTTTCGTGGAAAACTTTCTGGAAAAGAAGTGACCGGGGTTCGCGCGCTGCCGAGGTTTTCGCGACGCAGCGTGGCCTATACATTGGAGCTTGAGAAAAGCTTTTTGTTGCTCGTCGTAAAAATAATGGGTGAAGTAAACCAAAAATGTTTCTACAGCACAAGTCAGACACAAACTTTTCTTTGCAAAACAGAGTGAAGCCAGGATTTGATTCCAGCTTGGACGCAGAATGTAGCAGCTGGATGTGCACGACATCTGAAACACGCAAAGAGTCACTCGATCAATGCGCGAAGGAAGAGAATGCATCTATAGAAGCTACTAATTTACACCATGAGCATCTATGCTGCCAACGTGCCTACGATGCAGCTTGCCATGGTGAATTTGCTCAAGTTGGTCTTCCCTTTCCTGCCAGGAAAACTTTGCAGCCAACTCGTCTGCCATTAGGCACACCGAGATTCTTCTGCTGGCTTTAGGGACATTGACCTGGAAATGATACCAATGTTTCCATACACATGTTTCCTGTTTTGCCTGAAGATGCTTTAGGCAAATGCTTAATACTTGCAAAAGCTTGTTTTGTGTCAGCAACCAGACTGCTATCAAACGCTCCCTCCCTCGTAGGAAATGGCCCAGACACAAGTCGAGCAGCTATAGACTGCTGCGTTCAAATGGCAAGTTGATCTCCCTGCTCTTGCAGCTGGGTGACCTCCAGCCTCCGGAGAACTTGACGCTGCAAGTCTAGAAAAAGGGGTTAAATGGGGTTGCAGACCACGAGGGCCCACGCTAGCCGTGATTACAATCAGATTGCTTAAAATGAGTAACTCGGAGAACAATTATTTGAACATGAGGAAGATACGTAGAAAGGGGGATGGACAAAATTGACCGCATCTCCACGTGGTGAATGATGTTGACTGGGGCGAAGCTCTGGTGGTGCTGTCTGCGTAGACGCTGAGCCGCAGCATGCCGAGCCTTTCGTTCGTTTTCATCCATGTCAGAAAGAGAATGTGTGGTATGGAACGTGGTTATATACGCATTTGAGCATTTGACCGCAGCGCCCTCTCGTCTATAGACGTTGAGACAATGCATGCAAAGTTTAACGCGATTATATACACATTTGACCGCAGCGCCCTCTCCTGTATAGACGTTGAGCGGATACATGCCACGTTTCATCCATGACATCCCCAGCTCTTGAGTTACTACCACATCTCAGAGCGCCCTACTCGTCCCGCAGTCGTGGCCGAGTGGTTAAGGCGATGGATTAGAAATCCATTGAGGTCTCCCCGCACAGGTTCAAATCCTGTTGACTGCAGAAACAAATTTTTTCTTTCATCTTTTTTTAATATTTTTTATCTTTTTCTTGCCCCTACACGGGCACGTGCTCACGTGCTCGTGAGCACGTGAGCTCACGAGCAGGAAAACGAGCAGGAGCACGAGCACCGGACGCCGGACGCTCGGACACTGGACGGAGATACGGACATGGCTAGCCCCTAAGGAGCTTCGCCCCTCAAAAGCCCATGTTTGGCAAATATGCAATGTTTGGCTGTCCGAAGTCGGTACAAGTCTCGTTGAGATGTCCTTCCCAGTGCGAGGAGGACGACGAAATTCAGTGCTAGGAACAATGACGAAGAAGTGAGCAGTAAAGGCGGGCGGCACACCGGCAGCGTGCATGGCTAAGCAGCATGTGAGAACTGCACATGAAATGAAAATCGTGTACTTCGGCTCCATTGGAATTTGGCACGCGGTCCGCTTCTGCGTGTCATCAATGTCCGGCGAATCGAGTCAAGACAATCCACTGGGATTCCAATCCATGTCGGCAATTGTCTCGTCCCTTTAGGCTTAAGACTGGTAAGAATCGCAAGACGATACAAAAACGGGACGAGATCATTGCTTGCACTTTGCGATGGAAGGGATGGAAGGCAAAGCGAAAGCCTCCTGCACCATTCATTGCATCCAAACGTGTCCGGTAGTGCAGCGACTACGACATATTAGTTTTAAAGCGAGCGACGGTCTCTGGGAGATGAACCGCCATATTTCCCCGCCGTTCCCGCTCTGCTACTTACGCGACCTAATATTCCCTCTGGTAGGAAATTGCGGTTTACTTTTTGCCTCGGTTAAAGTTAACCAGCTTCCAGCAAACGAGCCCTGGTTTTTACTTTGGTATTCGCGATCGCATTCCTATGCTGTGCACAAAGGTCCCAAATACCGAAGACCGAAACCCAATTAATAAAATGCTGCGTATTAAATCAGATAAAATCGTGCCTTAGTTGTGTGGACCGTTTATCAGGTGGTGGTTGGGATATGACCCTTCGTGACTACCAAAGAGCTGTACAAACCTAATAATAAACGACTTTGTTTCTATCGCATCGAAAAATAATTCGATCCTTTCCCTGACGAGCTTGAGTCGACTTTTTAATGTCAATAAAACCGTGTGAACTATATACCAAGTAGAACGTTTCCTGTGGAACCAAGGCTTCCAGATGCGTATGTATCTAGATATTTTGGTTCACTGGTATACGTGCAAGCCTCTTTTGTTTGGATGGCCGTGGTTTGGACTCGACTCGTCCGGACTGGAATGGACGGGTTTCGTGGCGCCGAGATTAACCCGCCGTGTTCTTTGGGTTCTATTCGTTCGCTCTTTCCCTCTTGCGTAAGCCGCGCTCTTTCGCTCCGTTTCGTTCGCTCCATTGGCTTCTCAGTAAATGGCGGTGATGGTGTTGCACGTCCCTTTCCTCCGTAAACTCACGGCACGTTAAACGGCTCTTGGGTCGGCCGCGTGTGTGGCTTAAAGGGCCCCTGAAAAGAAAAGAAAGTTTTTTTTTAAAACAGTCTGGTTGGGACACGCGTGTCGAAAAATGAATTTTACGCGAAAACAAATAATTTTTAGAGCAATATTGACGGCGAGAGATTTATTTGAAATTTTGCGCGCAAATTCCAGGTCATTCAGCTCGGCTTCTCATTGGTAACGATGGTCATTCAAATCAGCTTCTCATTGGCCAATAGAATGAGTGACAGCTTAGATGTTGGTTATAAAATCTTCGTGATCTCTTGAAATTGCCTTTTGAATTACATTTTTTTAGGTTTAAGAAACAATCCATCGAATGAACGTCGTAATTGTTTACAAACGTTTTACAGAATCGGAACTTCCGTTCGGACAAAACAACAAACAAAAGCTTCGCCATTTTTTTTCTGTCGTGGTCGCTGTTTTATAACGCGTCTCGTGTATTCGCGTCTCCAGCTCGACGCTCGCCCTCCCGCGGCGGAAACGGGAAGCGCTCTAGTGAGGGTCCCCCGGTTCTCCTGCTCAGCGGGCACGGCGGAACTGCTCGCGATCATGGCTCGCGAAATGTCGTTTCCGAATGCAAACAACACTCTTCACTGTCCCAATGTAGTGCTGCAGCCGGTATGGGATTGGACCTTACTGGAGAGTTTTAGTATTGCGCACATGAAGCAAACGCAAGCGGTGTGCGTTTGCGTTCGAGTTGCGCGCCCCACGTTGTGCGTGCGCCTTATCGCCATGCGCTATCCAAGACCACAATTTTCGGCTCCGCGCACGCGCAGTGTGGAACACGCAATGCTAGCGCAAACACACAGCGCTTGCGTTCTCTCTTATACGCAATACTAAAACTCACTACTGTTTCAGCGGCTTCCAACGCCCAGGAAACGCGCTGCAGTGAGCAGACCTGCAAGCAGGTAGGCGTTCCTTCGAACTGGAAAGGCTGAGATTGGCAAAACGACGGAGTGTAAAAATGAAATCAACTAAGTGTTATAAAAAATAAATATTGAAACATTTTTTTTTACTTTTGGGCATTTGGTTTGGAAGGATATTGGCGGCGATTTTGGACGTTTTGCCGATTGTCAAAAGTCGCGACTTTGATAGCAAAGTATACTTTACCCACAATTAATGTAATTTTACATGGATTTCTCAGATCAGCTAGAATGTTTTCATTGATTTTAGACTATTTTGTAATACTTGGTAATTAAAAATTCTGCAACTGGCACCAGTGAAATTAGATCATAAGCAACAAATTATATTAGAGCTTGAAAAATTTCGTAGTAAAATATCTTAATTTTCATATATTATTATTATGAATACAAATCGCGGCAATGCATGCCCTCAATTGACGCCAAGATGATGAAAAATACGCCATTTAAACATAATAGTCTTTCCAGAAAGGTACAGTTTTGTTTTCTTTTAGCATATGAAAAACTCTGACATCGTTATCAAGATAGACAAACAGTCAAACGCTGGATGTAATATAAAGTTTTAAGCGTTACGCGTTGCTATAAAAAAACACAAACCCATTTCAGCTGTCTCACTCGGATTGAGTCTTTGGGTTGTTGCAGTGAGAACAGCGTTTATTAATTGATTCGTTTTGTGGACATATCGTAAAAAAGATAATTATTCTATTATCTTGTGCGGGGAACAATGGTAAACCAATTAATCATCTAAATACCCGAACACCCATTAAAAGGCCCGCGGTTCATTATTCCTATGACAATTATCTGAGCGAGGCAGTGAGAACGCAAAAATATCAGCACTGACTTTTTCAACAATTACCACAACTTCAAATATCAGCCTGGATCGAACATGTATGTCACAAAATAAAGTTTCCGCGAACAACTTCTCTAACTAAATAATTACGATGTGAGACACATCTTCAGTTATGAAAGAATCTGAAATGAAGACCTATATCGAGAAATTAAATCCCCAAAATAAGTCAGTTTCGGTTTCGCTCCAGAATTAAAACGCACATCCTTGCGTAAATAGTACGCTAAACACCGTTTTTGTTTTCAAGGTAAAGAGGTGACCTGCGCTCATAACACCCTAGCTTCCTCGTATTACCAGAAATAATTTGTGTCGCTCAGTGGAGCAAGCGCACTAGACAGGCTCAACAGCGGCACGCATCTCCGACCCTCACTAAAAACAAGCAAAAAGCGCCGAAAAAATACAGGGACACAGACGAAGGGAAACAGGACAAGGCGCACTCTCAACTGAAGTTTATTGAAAATTCACACGTTATATAGCCACAAAAACCCTGTTTACCCTATCTGCTCAGCCCGCGTTTCAAAAATTCAAACTCATTCGTAGATAAGGATAGGGATGTGTCACTTATACACTTCTTCTCCCTGGTCCTAATTTCAAGCGCCTCGTGTAATTCCCGCGACACTTTATCTTTGTACCTTGCCAAAATCTTCGTGTCATTGAAGGCCGGGGTGCACGAGCATCTATTGCAATGAATTGCAAGGTGCCCCGAAGGCGTCGTTCTTGTAGAGGCAGCGTGCTCGCGGGTGCGATCATTGACGCACCTGCCCGTCTGGCCCACGTATGTCATCCCACACGTCGTGGGGATTTCATAGACGACGCCAGTGGCGCATTCGACGTACTTATTTCGGTGTTTGGTAGTGCACGGATCTGAAGACGGCTGTGGGGAATTTATCTGGCGACAAAGTCGCGCCATCTTATTGGGCGCTGAAAAAACCACCGGTACATTGTAGCGCTGGGCTACCTTTTTTAGATTGTGCGTGACATTGTGTAAATATGGAATTACAACAGGCCTCGAAGTCGGTCTATCGCTGTTTGATTTCTGATTACCTTTAATCTTTTTATTAAACTTTCTGCCACTTCAACCAAAGACCTCAGCGAAAACCAGCCCTCTGCAGGCGTTCTATCTGACAATCGAAGCTGCCTTGCGCACTGTGCAAACATGACTTTCTGAGGGAAGCCCCCAGGCACGAACTGGCTATGCCCCTTTTCACAACCTTCGAGTGGGCGGAATCAAAAGGAAGGATGCCCTTCCTTGATCGAGGCGCATATTTCCAGCAAACATGGTCGCCCATAAACGATAGCTCGAGGTCCAAGAATTGCAGTTTGCTTTCTTTTGGTAATTCATGCGTGAATGTTAACCTGGAGCAACACAATTTAAACACGTCTAGCAACTGAGAGACTTCACTGCAAGGGGGCCCGCCGAGCGGCTGAGGACGAGGAAATCGTCGACGTATCTAAAGATCTTCACATTGTCATCGTTCGAAATTTTCAAAGCAATGTTTTTTCCGCAGCTGCCTAGAAAAATGTCACACAAGCAGGGTTGGGCAGTATCGCGATACAAATGTATCATGATAGTATTTCAGAAATACATTTCGTATCTGTATTTCTGTATCGCGATACATTCTTTTTACCAGTATATGTATCCTGTCAAATACGTGTTGAATGTTCCTTTGTATCGCGATACAATCAGGGTGAAATGCATTTCGTTACATTTCTTGAGAAATCCCCCCCCCCGAAAAAAGCCAAAACAAATCTGAGCGCATTTTTGTTTTGTTTCTTCTGAGGGCATCAGGGTCAATGAGATGTTTTGGCATTGTTACCATGCTGACCAAGGTTCCTTCCGATTCTCCAAACTATTTTTCTATGCGTCCTCTTCTCTCTTCTGAGAAGTGTTGCGTAGTCGGGGACTCGAACCAGGCGGCGTGCCAGAAGTGGAGTCAGAGCATCTTGTGCCGCAGGCCCTTAGGTAGGGGTTTCCTGGAGTCATTGTTTGCTGCCATTCAAAGCCCGCTCCTAACCGTCTCTCTTGCCTTAGCGCACACAGTACACCCAGCTCGCAAAGCTGAGTCGCAGTCCGTTGCAGCACGAGCCTGGCGGTGGTTGACTTAAAATAGTAGGATAGGACTCACGCAGTGAAGTTCAATACATATTCGAATGCGTCTGCGGCTGCGCCCGTAATATTGCACGGCTCAAGGGTACGTCATCAGCCGACCTGAAAGTGACCCGCTGCTCTGGTGATCCGAAACCCAGGAAGGAGGTCAGGGTCATTACGCCTCGCTGTGCCGACCGAGACTTCGTGCACCTGCGACTCGTCTCGAGCGCGCTGTTTCTCGGAGTGCGCGCACCTGTGCCGGCAATATCAGGTCGCAATCCACGAGGTCGTCTATTTGGAGTATGCAAGGCGAAACTTGAGGACTGCAATCCAGGCGTCGGTGGCGGAGGGCCGGCAGGAAGGACTTTCACAACAGAGATGCCACCATATCGTTTTTTCAACCGTAACAGAAGATATAAGACGTTTGTTCCAGGATGCTTCGGGTGGTCCAGCATTCTCGAAAATTCCAAATGACACTGCCTGCACGATCTTCAACGAGGTAGCCTGCAACGAATGTACGTATTGTCCTTTCATACAGCAGCATCGTAAAGTTTCATGTTCAAGACCACTCCTACAGATAAAAAATACAAGTTCATTCCACCGTGACATTATGTGATAAATGTTGACAGGTCCGTCCTTATTGGACAGGGGCGTGGTGTCGTATTGATGGGATTTAGGAGGGCATAGAATTCATTTAAAGGTCGACGTCTTTTCGCATCCCTCGTCAGACAGAGAAGATGTCAGGGAAGGGACCGCGTTCAGTCCCTGATGGAACGTTTTTTTGAGCCCATTGAAGACTCCTCGTCGTTCAAAATCTCTATCTACACGGCAAAGTGCCAAGCCTACGGGAAAGTAATTTCAGGATGAAAAACTTCCACTTCCAACTTCAAGCTTTATCTCATTTGGCGTCTCAAACAAATTTGAAAAATGTATTGCAGTATCAGTATTCGTGTATTTGTAATTCTGCCCTCCCTAAAATGTATTCCTGTATTTGTATTTCCAAATACTTTCTGCCTCTATTTAAAATGTATTTTCGATACGTATCGCGATACACTTTTACAGATATATTTCAGTATCAGTATTTTAGATACTATTTTAATGTATCCCAGTATTTGTATTTCCAAATACATTTTTGAGTATTTCTGCCCAACCCTGCACACAAGACAGGTGCAACACTGGACCCGATGCAAATGCCTTTTCTTTACACATAAAGACTCCCTTCGAATGACACAAACGGTATGTTTTAAGTAAAAAGCCAGGAGCTCAAGAAAGCTATCAACATTGATGCCCGAAGAATTCTGGAAAGCGACAACTCCGTTCAGGTCTATGCATTGTCTCACCGCCGAAAATAGGGGTTCATGAGGAATCGGGTAAAATAAATCCTCGACGTCGATGGAAAATCCACTGTGCATACACTGGCCCCCCTGCCTCAAAACTTCAACGACGCATTCTGAATTTCGCACTATGAACGGGTCATGCAGCTCAAGCACGCACAAATGTTTGCGCAGGAAATTACCATGTGAAACCACCAAGCGCTTCTTTCTGTAACAATGGTCCCTAAAGGGAACTTCAAGTTTATGCGTTTTAGCAGTAAAGAGTACGTCGAGGTTCAATTTCTTGCTAGACTTGACGCTCTTTAGCAACCCCAATAGTTCCAATTTGGTGCATAAGTCCTGGGCCCGACATTTCACCTTTGACAAGGGTCCTGGAGAGACTCGCTTGAAATTCTTGTCGATGGCCTGGCTTGCCTTCACACCGTACAGGGCGGACGGAGCAACGACGAATCCTCCTTCCTTGTCTGCAGTTACCAGCTTGAGGTTGTGTTCCCGAAAAGTAGGTGACGATGTTGCTGGTCTTGAAGCTTCTCGTTGATTGGCCAGCGGTGCGTTGGAGAACGTCCACACCGTCGGCTACGCATCGTTCTTGGTGCTCAGGCACAGTCAGGCCGCCACATCCATCTCACCAAGGACAGCTTTGTGACGGGGCACAATCTCGGTTCCTGGCTTAACTTTGGTCCGTGGTTTAAGGCAGACTTGATGTTTGGTGGTAAAGTGGCACCTCCAAGAAAGGTGACATCTTCTTGCTTCCTGACGTTGGCGGAGCCCTTCTTCACCAGCGAAGTCCGGAACAAGCCTTCAAAAACCACCTTCGAACAGCTGCACAATACACAGATGTCTTTTGGGAGCAAGTCCTTCTCTGTTTCATAATTTATTTCTCAGTACTCGTACATGATAAAGGCAGAAACTTTGCTTAATTTGGAAGGCAATGAAAGGTTCTACACGTGGTATTATTTTAAAAACAATACTAAACATAGTCGACTAAAAAAAAATCCGCAGTTTAGGTCACAGTTGTTCGCGGAATCATGTTTTGTGGATTTTTACAAAGATTGGATCGACGAATCAATAAATATTAGTTGGAATTTCTGCTTGACCGACTTCCATATATATAACAATAAAAAAAATATAAAAGCTCTTTTTGGATGCTTTGAGACTGAGAGAGGTTCAAAAACGCCACACGCGACAATCGTTAAAACCCACCATCGGTATTTGCTCTTTTTTAGCATATATAG
The DNA here is from genome assembly GCA_037355805.1 of Ixodes ricinus. NCBI lineage: Eukaryota > Metazoa > Arthropoda > Arachnida > Ixodida > Ixodidae > Ixodes > Ixodes ricinus. The sequence goes on from JAZHYW010018584.1 coordinate 50,729, forward strand.
AGGCTTAAAACTCAAAACCAGTGCAAAAACCTCTAACAGAATGTATTCTGGGTAAAATAAGAGGTGTGAAGAAAACGCGACTTGAGGAAAAAAAAATGTTTTTTTTATACAGCCTGCTGAAATTGAACGAAAAGTGAAAACCTTCTCTGTATCATAATTTATTTCTCAGTACTCGCACATGATAAAGGCATAAGTTTTGCTTAATTTGAGAGGTAATGAAAGGTTCTACACGTGGTATTATGTTAAAAGCGATACTAAACATACTCGACCCAAAACAAAAATCCGCCATTGAGGCCACAGTTGTTCGCGGAGGCATGTTTGGGGATTGTTACAAAGATTGGAGCGACGAATAATGAATAGTAGTTATTATGTCGTTTTACCTACTTGCATATATATCACACTAAAAAATATAGACGCTCTCTTTTGAATACTTTGAGACTGAGAGTGGTTAAAAACACCACACAGGATCGTCAAAACCTCGTCATTCTTTCCCGTTTCTTTGAGACTTTTTTCTCAGAAACTAAACATGGCAGGACATAAAAATAAAAAAGGATTGTTCCTTTCGGAACATGCGCCACGAAATATAAAAATGTGAGGCAAAATAAAAAACACGACTGCACCTCGTTGCCTGAGTCCAAATGAAACCGCCCAATAATATATATATTGTTACGAATGACAAGTGATGAGGCGGCGAATGACTGAGTAAACTGAACGTTTAATGGGGCGAACTTGTGCCCAAAAATAAAAGGGAAAATAAAGATAACAACAGAGCGTCGCGGGCGTCGAAGGCGGCGAAGCAGCAGGACCGAACGCTGAGGCGAAAACTGACTCAGGCTCGCCACGCGGAGCCCCTTATGTACACGCGTGGGGTTCTGGAAGATTCGGCGTAGAAGGTTCGGCGTGTAGAACATTCTGACCTGGAACAAGCAACACGGTTCTCGAATTTACAGAACTGTACGTCAGAGTCAACAAAAATGCGTCCCCGCGGCCAGGAATCGAACCCTAGCTTCCCGCGTGGAAGGCACGCGCGATGCCTGCCTGGTCAGCTGCGCTCGCGGCTAATAAATAAATAAATAAATAAATATATATATATATATATATATATATATATATATACACACACACAATACAGTAACTAATACTGATAAACTTTATTTTTGGAGGGGTCCCCAGACCCACTCCAGTACTGGAGGGTCCCCAGATGGGTGCTTTTCATCTCAAATCGTGCAGGCAAAAAGGGTCGAATTTTTAATTTCGCTGAAAAAAATATATGTTATGGCGTCGTCTCTAAAAACGCAGTAGCCACAAACGGCAAGTCCGTCGGATTTTTTGTTCTCGACTTACGAATTTTAAGAGGCCGCGGCGGAAAGCAGTGTTTTTCACATCCGTCGTGGGTCGGATGTTTCGCTCGATCTCCCGTCGTGGATTTTCAGTCCACATTATATTAACTTTTTCAAGCACTCTGTGGGCACAGGTAAAAGGCTCTAATACCATGAAATAATTTTAGGCGTTTTGCTTTTTTCTGTAAAAATGTCAAAAACGCCCCCTCGGTCAATTGTTGACGAACTTTGACAATTAAATACTGGCGATCTACTTGGGTTACATCAATATTTTTTATGTCTATGGAGAGCCCAAAACACGCTCTTTATAGATATTATAAAATGATTTACCTGTATTAAATAGCCTTTGCGGGACGTTTACGTTAATGTTATGCGAAAACCAAAAAGTACCAATTTTAAGATCGATTTTCTCAAAAAACCCATTTTTTATTTTTTATTTTTTGTTAAAATGTAGATATGATAGTTGTCTACTCGAAAAGCAAGTCGAGAAAGTGTATATTTTGTTTGTATGTTTTATATTTAAGCATCAATATCGTACAAAAACGTGTTTTTACGGCTTGAAACGGACTTGCGAATTGCGCGTCTTCACAAACTTGGAAATATTTTTGACTTTTTTCAACGCACCCACATAAAAATGAAATACAGTAGTTCCACCCTGTTATATTTATTGATCATTTAAATTTTATTATAGGCGGCAAGCTACATTGGAGCAGTTCAAAAGAGAAAGCAACACTTCTTAACAGACCAGCAGGCGTCGTAAATTTTAATGTATAGAAATCGGCAGACGTCCTATTGATTCGGGGCCTTCATTGGCCTATATGAACGTCCCGCCCTTTCGGAACCAGCAGATGACCACGACCTTTCGCGCTCGTTGTGTTAGATAGGACGGCCCGTGACAGTAAAGCGAGCAGCGCACCCTGTGTCACGAGGAGTGAAATGGTACGAATGTGTCGTTGACGCGGCGAACAGTGACGGCCACCCAGGAGTAGTCAGTCAGTCAGAGTATTGCAGAAGGAAAGCAAAGTAACTGTTGCCCGGGAGGATGAGAACACCATGGCCTTACAATATCGACGGTCAACAACAGTTCTGCCTGCCAAAACAACGCCGCGTGCGAGCTAAAACCGGCGGCGCGGGACGAAAATCGCGCACGCACACGAAGATGGGCCGGTTTCGTTAGGGATGTGGGAAAATTTTGAAACCAGCCATCCGTGCACGCGTGAAACGATACCGCGTATTTGCCCAAGCTTCGAACGCCCTATCCTAGAAATGGCCGTGCTCTGCAAAGTGGTTGTCCTGTGCTTGTCCTCCGTGTTTTATTCTTTCAATTTTATGTACTCTATCTCCCTCCGCGGAAATCCGATAGCACCGAAGGGTTATCTCTTTTGGAAACAGCAAAGCCCGGAGACTAGCATCAAAAACGAGCGTGTTGGTAAATATACTTGTGTCTATTCTGCCCGGAGACTAGTTGGGTCGAAGTCAGCCTCCTTGGCAACTATAACCGTTTGTGAAGAGTGGTCTTCTCCCGAGATGAAAAGTTAGCGCCGGCTGACGTGTTTTTTTTTAAAGGGAAGGGTTAAAGAAAACGTTTGAGTAACTGCATGCAGTAACTACCTCGAAAGCTCCTCTCCCGATATGAAGCTCGAGGCATGTTACGTCTCGGTTACCTTCTCGCGCACCGCTGCTCGAAACTATTCTTCACTTTGTTCCGCACAGCCACGACGGATGTGCGGAACAGAGTGAAGAATAGATTCGAGCATCATCTGGACGCCATCATCCTGCCAGGCTTCAGTGTCATGGGACTGGACTCGGCGTCGGTCAGTTAAGACTTTTTTTAAATTTTATTTCGTGTGTGTTTCTTCGCTCCGCTGAACTTTGTTTCTCGGGTGCGGTTCTGCTGAACTTTTTTTATGTTTCGTTACTAACTGTTTGTTAGCATTGTTTACTTGTTGGGTTTATTTCTTCATGGCGTAGCGGCCTGACGGTGCTGTAGAGAGCGTGTTCGCACGCATTTGGTTGTGTCCCGTTTAGGGAATGCCCGGAGGAGTTGGTTTTTGTTCTTGCCGTGTGCGGCTGAGTTTTTCTGTCTTAATTAACTTTTTTTCCTTTACGTGTCGTTGACTTCTTTGTCTGACCAGGCGTGGACCTATCGCCTTGCCACGGCTCGAACCTAAATCTTTTATTTTTTTACCGCAATTTTCGTTAAGATCGGAGTTGGGTAATTTTATTCTTATTTATTTATTTTTATTCCCTACCCTTCTCCGTGACAATCTCTCCGTGTGTTTCGGATCGTTTCTGTGTCATCACTTTTGTGTATTACGGAAGTGAAAGGATATTCCCTGGTGATCTGTGCGATGTGCGGTGAACAAAGCCTAGCGTTTGGTTTCGGAAAGAATTGTATATAATAGATCAATGACGTGGTGACTTTTCATGTCTTAGTAATATGACAGCTAATAGCTAGTCATGCTAGTTTACAGTGAAAGTTTTATCAATCGAAAAATATAACGTCTGTGCCTCTTCGATATTGAAGGTCTACTAGGCCTGCTGATTTGATTAGATATGTTTCTCGTGGTTTCCCGCTCTTTTCAAAACATAAATAACTATTCAATACCACAAAATGCGTTTATAATTGATTACAAAACGCAGACAAAAATTCAAGAAAACTTTTTTACAATTCATAGAAGCGCACGTTTTTTTTTGTCTGACTTAGGTCTTGCAAAACGAAGACGTCTTTTTCCGATATTGAGGCTTAAATATAGAACATACAAACAAAATATACACTTTCTCGACTTGCTTTTCGAGTAGACAACTATCATATCTACATTTTAACAAAAAATAAAAAAATAAAAATGGTTTTTTGAGAAAATCGATCTTAAAATTGGTACTTTTTGGTTTTCGCATAACATTAACGTAAACGTCCCGCAAAGGCTATTTAATACAGGTAAATCATTTTATAATATCTATAAAGAGCGTGTTTTGGGCTCTCCATAGACATAAAAAATATTGATGTAACCCAAGTAGATCGCCAGTATTTAATTGTCAAATTTCGTCAACAATTGACCGAGGGGGCGTTTTTGACATTTTTACAGAAAAAAAGCAAAACGCCTAAAATTATTTCATGGTATTAGAGCCTTTTACCTGTGCCCACAGAGTGCTTGAAAAAGTTAATATAATGTGGACTGAAAATCCACGACGGGAGATCGAGCGAAACATCCGACCCACGACGGATGTGAAAAACACTGCTTTCCGCCGCGGCCTCTTTTAAAATTCGTAAGTCGAGAACAAAAAATGCGACGGACTTGCCGTTTGTGGCTACTGCGTTTTTAGAGACGACGCCATAACATATATTTTTTTCAGCGAAATTAAAAATTCCACCCTTTTTGCCTCCACGATTTGAGATGAAACCACCCATATCACATATATATATATATATATATATATATATATATATATATATATATCAAATTGTTCATCACGGTATATCGCAAAATCAAAATACCTCAAGAGCTGCGCTCTAGCTTTGCATTACAAAGAGTTGTACTACATCTTTCATTTGTTCATGCCACGAATTGAAGATAAAAACGCCGTAACTGACCAGTTATTTCGTCTGCGTGACTGAGAAATGTACCGAGTACGTAGAGATTGTTCGTGATATTGGCTTTTATATTCAAGCGCAGGGAGAAAATGCACTATCTCCCTCATATAGAAATGCATTACCGGAAGTCAATTTCGGACTGGTTGCTGTCTGCTTTGTACTTGGGTAGTAATTCAATCACAGTAATTGAATTACTCTAATCTATTTATTATTTGTAATTTGTAAGTGTAATTAATTACTTTCGGCTAAACAAAATTGTAATTTAAAATTTTTCTAGCGTCAGTAATTGCAAAATTTCAGGCACAATTACAACTCCTTTTGCAAGACTTTGCGGTACCGACGGAAGCTCTCTGAAAGCCTCAGCGCTCGCATAAGCGGCCTAGCGCTCGGTGACGCACTCGCACGCATAGAGGCGCACTCACACACAGGCACAACAAAAATAGCGTCGCGTTGTTTTGTTTCTTAGAGCGCGGGCTGAGTGAATCCTTTTTGGAGCCGAGCTCAACGGCGTCCGCGTGTGGCGCCGTCTGCGTTGCGAGCAGAAAACAATGCGGAGTTGGTTCTTCCACAGGAGTTGCTTTGGCGTCCGAACGACTTCTGATTGGCTGGGAAGTGGGGGTGGACCTCAGGGATGCCTCGACGTGTATAGCCACTCTTTGGTTGTTTTCAATTTCAACCCATTCCGCGTTCTTACATCACAGCAACCTCTGTGCAAGAAGCAGACCAACTTGCGCATTGCGTAACTGTTTGAAAGAAACAAAATTGAGGTTGAGCTTTTAGTCGAGGTTGAGGATTTTAGCTTGTCTATCAAGTTAGCTTTTTTTTGTCAGTTTTTTACGTTTTTTACGTGTACTGTCGGATATTTCTTTGTTTGTATTACTTTCGTGTTAATTTCCTGTTGGTTTTACTTCGGATATTATTTGCATAAGCATTTCGGAGACTGACCTCGCTCCTGTGAATACTGTCATCATTGATTCGGGGCCCTCCCTTACAAAAATTTATATCTGGCCAGATCTGAAGATTTCAGATACTGGCCATATCAAGATTGGCCACATATAACCTGATATGGTATATCTGCTAGATATAGCCTCAAAGCCAGATATAACCCATATCCGGCCAGAGTATGGAAATCGCAGATCTGGCTAAGTAAGGAAATTCAGATCTGGCCAAGAGCATATCAAAAGGACACAAGCCTGAAATCAGCACTTTATATGTTTTATTGTCTACAATTCTCCCAAGTGCCCCGGCCCGCACTCCAAGGAATTAAAGGAACGGTGATCCTACAGCTCTCTAGTGATCGCTAGTTTTGACCAATTCCATGGTTACACACTTTCGAGTGTAATTCGTGGTCCCCTGAACACGCATCCCAAAGGGCTCAATGACCTGTCATATCACTTTTAAAATTTCTCGTCAATGGCAGCGTTTATGATACTGTGCATTCTGTCCAACCTTCAACAAGGCTGAGGCGCCAAAATCTCTTACAATATTATCATTCTCGTGATTGTTGTTTTAGCAGGAATTACTTAAAGCCGAGAAATCACAACAACCTAAACCGGGATTTAGCTCGGATTCAGCAGGCTGTACGAGAATGATAATAATGTAAGAGATATATCTGCAACTCATCAGGTTGAAGGTTGAACAAGATGCACAGTACTGACATTGGCGAAAAATGTTAAAAGTGATATGACAGGTACTTGGGTTCAATACGACACTTGTTCAGGTGACACCGAATTACACTCAAAACTGTGTAACCAAAGAATTGGTCGAAATTTCCTATCACTAGGCAGCTGAAGAAACACCGTCCCCATGATTCCTCGAGTACGGGCCGAGGCGTTTGGGATTTCGCAAATTGTCTATTCCGGCGTAATGTTAACACTTCAAAATAATTAATTCTACATTGAAATCCTCGTGAAAATTAGCACAAAAATTCTTAAACGTAAGCTTGCCAAAACTGAAGTTTGGGATTATTTGTGCTAATGTTTAACTTGCGAACAATGAGTCATTCACATTTTGCTAACAAAGTAAATTTTTAACTTTTTAAAAACTTTTTAATATATCGAAAACCGGCCGCCAGATAAAGCTGTATATACGCCAGATAAGGCTGTGTATACGCCAGATAAGTCTGTATATACGCCATATAAGGCTGTATATACGCCAGATAAGTCTGTATATACGCCAGATAAGTCTGTATATACGCCATATCAGTCTGTATATACGCCAGATAAATCTGTATATAGGCCGTATATAATCATATAATGTTTGATATGGCCAGATATGGCCCAGAATATAAGATTTCCATGCGAGGCTAATTCGGTTCTTATATATTTTTTGAGCCATTGTAATTTCAGCTTGAAGCAAATATTAAAGAAAAAATGAAGCGTGTGTATGTGAATGTGGTCGTATTAGCGCGTGTGGATTATAGTTTTATATTAACACAATTAAAATATTCAGATGTGGCTAATTGTCCCATTTTTATTTGCCTAGCTAACAACAGTACGTCAACCAATTTTATTTTAGCGATCTGGTGTCTTCGAGTATATCAATTAATTTATTCTTATTTATTGAAAATATAAGAACGTAGGATTTCATTATCCCAAATTGTCAAGTTCTGTCATAAATTTATGAAAATTCACGAAAGAAATGTACAATTCGTGAGATATATTCGGCGATGCTTAAGCCTCCTCAAACATTTGGGCAAGGAATGAACAAATGCGTGTCATTCTTAGCATGTCGTTTGAAGTTATATAGACCAAGATGGTCGCTCCCAGAAATAAGTAATTGTAAAGTAATTGCATTACTTTTGAAGTAATTTGTAATTGTAATGAATTATTTTTCATATAGTAGTAGTTGTAATTAAGGTTAAACTACTTTTGGAGCAAAACTATTGTAATTGTAATTGAAATTATATTTTGGAAGAAATTTACCATGTATGGTCTGCTTCGAGTTGCCGCGGCACACTAGTAGCCAGTTGGACCTCTAGCGTACATTATAACTATGGTTTGCACTTGAAGTTCGCTTCACTTGTAGCAGAAATTGGCCAGTATTGCACTGCCACCGGGGGCGCTAGATTGACAATAGGATGACTCTAAAAAGACGATACCAGTTTTTTTGTGTCGGCTCCTGCCAATAAAAAGACGGTACAGGTCCTTCCGCCATTTGATTCCCATTTTAGCGCCTACTACGTCAGTACCAAAGGTCGATAAAGGGCGATACCGTGTTCATAAAGTTCAAGCGCGATGGCGCTAGAAGGGCGATAGCGGCAATAGAATGTCGGTCAGGTGTATATAGAATGGCAGTAGCCATTTTTATAGGGGAAGCTGGCATTTCTTCCGCTGAAGCATCGGCTAGACAAAATGTTGACGCACATTGATCCCCAACTTACCACACGCGAGGCAGGAGCGATAAGCTGAAAAGCCTCAGTTGATTTGCTCTCGTTTAGTAGGCAGCAGCTAATTTCATTAGAGCATTTCGACAGAATGCGACTTTTAGTTTGTCTTACTTTCTCTCCAGCTTTAACTTTTCGAATTTCTTTTTTATTTGCCGACAAAAATCTTGGTGAAATCGCACCTTGTCCGCTTCCAAGAATTTCCTCTGTGAACACAGGAATTTCGTCTTTGAACACAACACTTAGGCGCAAACTTGAGCTCAACTTACTTGCACAGACGCATAAAGTTTTCAGTCTGACGTACTATGATATTGTGGCACGTTCGTATTCCTCGCCGTAACAGCGCCATTAAGGGATGACCTCAGCAGTTCCAGGTTGAGTAGCTCTTTCACGAACCGAAAACATTCATTTGGATATAGCTTCTTGTTATGCCGCATCGTAAATGCTCGAACAAAGGAGCGAAAGGGGAGCCATTGATAGAGCTGTGCACCAGCACCCTAAAAATGTAAAGCGATCGAGCTGGGGATGGGAAGGATAGCTGCAACAACAAGACTGCCGGTTCGAGATCTCGTCTTACGATTTTTACATTCCGTTCAGATCAAGTCGATGCACACTTCGGGGAGCCAAAAAGGCGAAATACACAGGCGAGCTGGTGAAGAACTTCCATAGTAATCAACCACACCGAAAACCACAACAAGTCTCAAAAACATTGTTTATTTGCACAACGAATGCTCTTATATATAAGCCAAGACCCCCAAAAAAGAAACACCTCGACGCCACTAGGTCACCGAAAGCCGGACCCTCCGTGAGACCTATTTGGGGCCAATTTTGTTTTTCTTGCGTATATAAATGACATTGCAACTGAGATTCCTCCATCTGTCGAAGTCCGCCTTTTTGCAGACGATTGTCTAACTCTAATGTACATAAAAGTTAATTCACAAAGGAACCAAATGCTATTATATGACTCGTTAATGACTATGCACGAGTGGTGTCACAAATGGGATATGAAGATAAATTTTGAAAAGACAACTTTTGTAACAATCACACAAGAAGGTTCGCCTAATATATTTCCGTATTCCTATAATGGTGCACTTTTGAAACAATCCGAAACTTTTAAATATTTAGGAGTCGCAATTTTTAACGATCTAAACTGGAAAGTACATATAAAAACCCATCCTTTAGGAATGATTATCTACGTTAATGCGAATAGCATCAAACGGTGCGGAGTTATGCGCGTTCGTCAGGTGGCCGGCACACTCTAGATACGCCAGCCCACTCTTGAGGCGATTCTAAATTTGTTGACACTTTCACAGCCGTGCGCACGATCTCCGCAGCCCAGCACGTGCGTTTGTGTCACTTAGGAAGGCGAGCAAAGCACGCGCCATACGCACAAACACTCAAAATGGTACCGACCAGACTTTCTGGCGTCTCAGCTAGTCTCAACCAACGGTACTCTAAACGGTTGTTTATATCTTTACCATAGGACGCGCTTTACAGCGCTGTCACAGCTACCGGTGCGCGCGCGTTCCATGCACGAGGGCTCATTCCGCTCTCGTGAGGCTGAGCACGGCCGCTACATCACCTCTCCCGAGCGCGGGAGAGGGTGAGCTAGCGGCCGTGCTCAGCCTCACGAGAGGCGGAATAGCCCTCGTGCATGGAACGCGCGCGCACCGGTAGCTCATGACAGCGCTATAAAGCGACGTCTATGTTAAATGCATTGAACAAACTGCCTTCATAGCTCTCAATAAAGAAAAAAAACTGCCTTCATAGCTCTGTAGTTAGCGCGTCTGCCTGCTGATCAAAGGGTCAACGGTTCGAATCCCAGCCGGCGCCGGTCTTTTTATTTATTTATCGACCCGCGGCGTAAGAGGTTAGATAGCCAGATAGCTAGATAGATAGATACATAGACGAAAAGTGCGTGAAGTATCCAAAGAACGCTATTCGCATTAATATTCGCATTAAAATGTCTGTAGTGCGGCTTTGCGAAAACTTGGGTTTTAAGACGGGCACTCAAAGATACAACGCCTGAAGTTAAATTATGTGCGTATAAGACTCTAGTTCGATCATCTCTTGAATACGCGCACGTGATATGGGATCCATATGTCAAATATCAAATAGAACAACTTGAGCGTATCCAGCGGCGGGCAGTAAGATTTGTTGATTCAGAGTATCGCCACACGGAATCGGTAACAGAACTATTAAAAAAGCGCGGCTGCCAACCTTGGGTCAGCGGAGAAAAATTGGAAGGTTAAAAGTTTTCTATCAACTCTACAATGGGCATTATAACATCAGTTCGAGTGACTATATACAGCTTCCGGCAGAAGGTCACCGAGAGTTAATAATCAGTTTGGAGTCAAGCCGTATTTCCCAAATGTCGATGTTTTTAAGTACTGTTTTCTTGTAAAAACAATTGAGGAGTGGAATAGTTTGGATGGTGACCTCTTTGTTGGGATTGACAGTGCCGATAAGTTTGAAGCTGATCATTTGATTTGTATGCGGAGACATACTAGTATTCTTTGGTAGTGGTGACTTTGGGTGGTGTTGTTCAACCGAAATTGTACTCGAATGATTGTATTGTGGTGATTGTTTTAATGCGAATAGCATTCTTTGGATACTTCACGCGCACTTTTCGTCTATGTATCTATCTATCTATCTATTTATCTGGCTATCTAACCTCTTACGCCGCGGGTCGATAAATAAATAAAAAAGACCGGCGCCGGCTGGGATTCGAACCGTTGACCCTTTGATCAGCAGGCAGACGCGCTAACCACAGAGCTATGAAGGCAGTCATTCACCGCACTCTAAACATTTGTTTATATCTTTACCATAGGACGCGCTTTGCAGCGCTGTCACAGCTACCGGTGCGCGCGCGTTCCATGCACGAGGGCTAGCTCACCCTCTCCCGCGCTCACCCTCTCCCTCTAGCTCACCCTCTCCCGCGCTCGGGAGAGCCTCTAGCTCAGCCTCACGAGAGCGGAATGAGCCCTCGTGCATGGAACGCGCGCGCACCGGTAGCTGTGACAGCGCTGTAAGCGCGTCCTATGGTAAAGATATAAACAACCGTTTAGAGTACCGTTGGTTGAGACTAGCTGAGACGCCAGAAAGTCTGGTCGGTACCATTTTGAGTGTTTGTGCGTATGGCGCGTGCTTTGCTCGCCTTCCTAAGTGACACAAACGCACGTGCTGGGCTGCGGAGATCGTGCGCAGGGCTGTGAAAGTGTCAACAAATTTAGAATCGCCTCAAGAGTGGGCTGGCGTATCTAGAGTGTGCCAGCCACCTGACGAACGCGCATAACTCCGCACCGTTTGATGCTATTCGCATTAACGTAGATAATCATTCCCAAAGGATGGGTTCTGCTGATTTTTGATATTTGGTTCTTTATTTCTGTTGTTTTATTGCTGTACACTCCTGAAACAGCCCGAAAGGGCTTTCAGTATTGCAAATAAATAAATAAATAAATAGATCCGAATGATACATGTTGTCCTTTCCGTTCACCCTGACGACTTCATTTGGGCCTGACCAGCCACATGCGATAACTGGCAACTCAAGCACAACCCTTACTGTCCTTGGAAAACCCACAAAAGAGACCGTGAAGACATAAAAACGCCTCATACCACTATCCATGCCAAGGACGGTGTGTTTACGCAGTTGCCAGAAATCGAAATAGGCATGGCCTCCCTGAGAACTCTTCTACCGTTTTCCTCCCTGAGAACTCTTCTACCGTGCAAACCCTGGGTTTCCCCCACTCAGGCTGACAGTCCTTACCGCCTACAACACTGAGATAAGTTACAGACGAGGTGAGAGATAAAGAAAATTAAAGATACTAACGCCGATAAGGAAAAAAATTACACCATCTTCCCGAGGGCAACCATGGGGCGATGCGGAGCATCGCAGATCGTTATTAACGGTGTTATTAACGGTGTTAGTAACGTTGTTAATAACGTTGTTAACATGGGTTCCGCCGCTCGCTTCGTACGTTTACGTTGAACTTCACGGTCCCGAACGTCAGGTTCTGCTGCTCGACGTTCTCGAACCGCGGCTGCTTCACGTTGTCGTGGTTCAGCATCCGCCACTCGACGTTGACGAATGGACGCCGCTTCTCGTTGCCGTAGTTCAGGGTCTGCCGCTCGCTTCAAGCGTTTGCGCTCAGCGTCGCGTGCCCTTCGCTGCGCAGCTTTGTCTTCAGTGGACGTAACGTTGCTGTTAGTTTGTGGGGTGGTGCTGACGCTTGCTTGCGCCAACCCACTAGCTGACGGGATTGTTGGCTTCCATCACACTTCATCGGAAGAACGGAGTGAAGTGGAGTCAACAGCGCTGAACTGAACGCGCGCAGCGCGGTACCGCTGCTTATAGACGCTTTACACACGCGCCAGATTGAGCCGCCATAGCCGACCTTCTCTTGTCTTACCGAGGTGCCGAGCCATTGAAGTGGGCGTTGACGAGCCCCCACACAGGCCTATGCTGGGGAGAAGGACGTAGTAGCCCCTAAAGTGGCAATAACCTGCCCTGGATCGCTAAACTCGTCAAACACAAAGTTGGGCACGAAGTTCGCAGAGCGTGCTGATTGGACACTCGCGACGTTGGCGTCACGCGGGACGACATGTCAATCATCCAAGCTCTCTCGGTGCTCGAATTCCAGCGAGAATGTTAGGCACAAAGTTGTAGCGAGCTTCATCGGAGCGCGCGCGAGCAACACCGTGGGGCCAGCCGATTGAACGGGCTGCACTGATGACGTCGCGCCTGCGTGTCCCTACATCCCTACGCCGCGATAGAATCAATGAAACGTAGATTGTACCTAGGCGGGTTGTAAATACTCTGAACTTTGTCGTCGCAAGATTGTCGTTTGTGGAAGTTATTGGTGACGACAAAGTGACGTTTCACAACTTTGGGAAGGAGTTATTTGAGGCCAAAATCTTCGCTTCGGAATCGAGGCGAAGATTAAACTTTGTGATATTGTGGAGCCGTGCGCGGTGTATGCGGTCTTAGAGCTCATCTTCCGCCACTGTTAACAACGCCACCGGGGTCACCCACAAGCGTTATGTATAGAGACGTCGGTAATGTCTGAGAGATGAGGGGGCGAGGGGGAATGGCGAGGAAAAGCCGTGGAACGGGGGAAAAAAGGTATAACCAACACAAACACACACTCAAATAGGGGTAAGGATGGGCCATAGAAATTGTTCGGGAGAGAGAGAGAGAGAGAGGATGGGGTGATAGTAGTGAAGAAGGGGGATATCCCTTCCCCCGAATTCTTAGGGCGCAACTCTTATGCGCCCGTTTCGAGCTTGAGCGGCGTCGCCGTCGGCGTAACCGCGCGCGCGTTGCGTTATGGGACGTTTTTTCACTGAATTTAGCGGGGAAATTGACGTCACGTAATTTTAACATCAATTAGGTTTCCCCGCTAAATGAGAGGCAAGCAGGATAGGAAGAGGGGGGGGGGTGGAGGGGCATACCCTCCCTTCCGTACCCTCCCCTCCTCCTCCTCAAGAGCTGCGCTTTAATTCGACATTACAGAGAACTGCAAACGTCTGTCATTTCTTTTTAAATTATAACTCTCTGAAATGCTATAGTCCGGGGCTGGGGCGATATCCCCTCCCCCCCCCCTACCCCCTCTTTACACCCTTATGCATTTTGCGCTCCCTATTTCGACGCCACCTGGGGGGGGGGGGTGAATCACCCCCTCCCCGTTCTTCTGTTTCGACGACCCTGCTTAGAGGCGTTCCAACTGAGCGATGACGAGGAACAGCACAGCGTGCAATTTTCGAAATTATGGTTCTAGAGATTCTGCAATTAAAACGGGGCGCGTTCCATGAACTTACGAGCGGCCATAGCAGACTTTCAATCGAGAGGCTCGTGCCAGGGCTCGTTGTGTGCAGGCGCGTTCAGTGACGTCCTTTTATAGTTCATAACTTTGACGTCAGGGTCAGGATTATCAGTTGTGAACGACAAATTTGATGGTGCGTGTTCGAGTCGACGGTGAAAAGTTTGGTTGTGTACGAAGAAAGCTTGGTGTTCTCGCGTTCTCGAAACATCACCGTCAATATTGACAAACTGACATTACTCTTATTTCAGTTGATGAATGCAGAATTAATCCCAGTTTGGCTAATCTTTGAAAGTCTATCATAAAATTATTTTATCTCCCGCTGATGGGGGACAACTGCCCGGAAGCCAAATCCGTCCAAAGGTGGACAATGCTACTCGGCTGGTTGTTACCTAGCCACGTCGGGCTACACTCTGACGAGATAAATAAAAGGGACGACAGGGATGTTTTTTTTAGTAAATTCTGCTTTATCGGCGGAGATAAGAACGATGTCAGACTATCAACTTTGACGGTGTCGATTTTAGAATGCAATTACCCAAGCCTCCGCTGTGCTTTTTAGAGACCATCAAGGTCGCAGCTGATAATCTTCATCGTGACATTATACGTGTACGAACCACGTTCGTCTCCGCGTGCTTTCTCGTGCTGCTCTAGCTCGGCGCCTAGGGAGTAGTAGGGATTTTTCGCCCTTACAATGAAAAACGTCACGAAGATATACGGATCTGCGGGTTTGTGAGAAAAGAAAACTTCGCAGCAATCTTTCAGCTCCTCCCCCGCTATGTCATAACACAAAGAAAGTTGTGTCTGACGAGTTTAGCGACCCTGCTGTGTTAAGAATGAAGTGCAGCGAACGGAATAAGAGGAAACAAAAACTGAAGGGCGGTTATGGCGGCGCCCATGCACAGCTGCTGCAAAGCGTCTATATTCACACTTGAAGGAGAGGAGACTGAGGAGAGTTGCGCATGCGCGCGTGGTGTGAGTAGAAGGGAACGCACGCGAAGTGGACGCAGCTGGTAGAGAGAGAGAGCGGAGAGAGTAACGCGCAGCTGTTGGAGAGAGGGAAGGAGGAGAGTTGCGCATGCGTAGTGTGAGTGCGGACTACGACGCCGACGCCGACGCCGTGGGACATAGACCTGAGCAAGAGATGCTCCGCATCTAAAAATATGCAGCCCGACTAAAGTGTTCTAATCTAAATGCCCCCCCCCCCGCACGAAAAAAAGAAAAAAAAGAAAGAAAGAAAAGAAATTAAGACGGTGGGAACGGCGAGGCATTTCTTTCTCATGGGGTCACGTCCGCATTCCCCTTCCTCTCCCGACTCCTCGAGCGCCACGTATTCCGTCGCCCTTTCAGCTCCCGAAGATTTTCGAGCGGCAAGGAATTCTGCTGTAGGAGAGCCAACTTGCGAAACTGCGCTTTTGCCCATTCGGGTGCATCGGTCTGTGTCTGAGGGCTTCTACACAAAACACAAGAAAGAAGGAGAACAATTTAGTGATGTCATAGGAAGTTAACATAATTAGAAAGAATATAAGAAAGTGAAACGAGAGAATTTAAAAATTGCATTTGTTATTATCGCGGGCTCAAATTATGGCTAATATTATATTTTTAAGAAATCTACAAGTTCATATAAATTATCGCGTAAAAATAAATTAATTATTTAAAACGAACAGCGAAACAGACGGAATGGAAGAAAGGAGACAAACAACCGCTGAACTTACAACTGAAGTTTTGAAGTTTTAATCGTCAAGGCGCAGCCTATATACACGATCAAACAAAGGAACACACAAAGCCAATCCCACCCCATCTGAAACGCGCACAATCCTCGCTCATGCTGTCGTCGTGAAAGAAAATCTAATTCTTTAGCCGACAAAGAGGAGTGACGGGGCACTGACACATTCTTCCCCAAGTGCGCTATAGCCTCTGCCTCTATAATCTCCCTGGCCAAGGCATTGGCACTTCTTCCAATGACAGTACATTTTTTAAGATAAATTAAGATAAAATAAATTAAGATAAAGTGTCACTAGTTGATAGCACATACCTAGGTTTACAGTTTCGTAGTATTTAGTAAGGAAAAGTTATGAAAAATCGTAAGACATAGAGCTTTTACAATCGGTGCCAGGTGAAGAATTCAGGGCAAGGGAATCGAAGGCTGGAGCGAGAGGGTTGTCTCCTCATCTCTCCTTTCCCTCGCTCTGAACTCTCAACCTGTCACCGACTGGAGTATGTTACCAAAACGTCCAAGATTTCAAGTGTGTAATTTTTTTCTTTGACGTAAAATATACTGACACCATTTAAATTGAAATAAAATCTGTAGGCCCTGCGTTACGCATTTACAACCCAAATGATAGTGGGTGTTTACGTTTTTACCTATTTATGACAACCGACAGCACTGGGTACAAATATCACTGCTGTCAAAATGTAGCGTTTCACCTTTCTCCAGTTGAAAAGTGTTTTTTCATGCAAAGCCGTTTTTTCCC
This sequence comes from Ixodes ricinus, assembly GCA_037355805.1. Classification (NCBI taxonomy): domain Eukaryota; kingdom Metazoa; phylum Arthropoda; class Arachnida; order Ixodida; family Ixodidae; genus Ixodes; species Ixodes ricinus. The sequence goes on from JAZHYW010018584.1 coordinate 67,336, forward strand.
AAAAGCTTCCGAAAAGTTATTCTGTTCACTATGTTAGAGAGGATAACACACACACACACACACACACACACACACACACACACACACATCTACATATATATGTATATATAGGCAAAAGTAGGGAGCGCAGACACAGCAGCCGTGGGATGATAAAAAAAAATATAATTTAAAGACGAAAAAAGTTATGCAAGAAAAAAAGAGTAAAGTGCCGAAAGAAAGTTGTAGTAGTTTACAAGAATAATCGAGGCGAGACACAAGAACGCTAGTTACGCGGAGAAAAAAACTTAAAAAAGGACGAAATAACAGTTAAACGCAAGAACTTACACAAATAAATTGTTAAACGGAAAATAGAATGAAGAATTAAAAATAAGAACGGGGCCTGACCTCCGTCAACGTTTCGACAGGCACTGTATATATTTAACAGCAAAAATCGAAATATCCCCCCGACATGGTTGTTCAATGTCCAAAGAAACCGCCCTGGTGATAATTGCAAAGCAGTAAGCATCCTTGCTCCCAAACACCTTATAGGTCTCTTGTGGCGATGCACGTTGCCAGTAAAAGAGATAAGTTCCCAAGCTGTTCTCCATCAACAGGGTGACTGCGACAGCGGGACCTGTGGTGTACGGCACAACGAAGAGCTCAGTAATGCGACCGAACCTGGTCTATTCTCACTGGGTCGACAATGGGCAGGCGTCTTCGTCCCAGAAGTACACCGTTGCAAGGACGACCGAGCACAAGAAGACAGCCACCTGGCACGTTGAAGGGGGTTTCAGTTATTCCGGCTCCTTGACAGTCAGTGCCGGCTTGTTTGCTGTGAACATTGAAACCACGCACACAATAACCTTAGACTTGAAAGGGGGATACAGTAAAGAAGTCTCTGACAAGGAGACATTCTCGGTAAATCACGTGGTCACCGTGCCTCCCATGAAGTCCGTCAAGATTGAGTGGATCATCACAGATGCCGTGCAGGTACGTTACGCCCGGAGGAATTTCGTCGATGAAATGGCCATCACAGGCATCGTGCTTCACTCGAGCAATAAAGCGCATTCCCTGCGCTTTATTAATTTAGCCGATGATAGAACATGTAAATAAATTACAAACGCTGTGATCTTGAGTTTTTGGTGCTGTACTCCGTTTTTTATTAAGCCCGACCGGAGCCAATGCTAGAATCCGACCGGAGCCAATCCAGCAGTTCTAAAAGTGCCTTTAGCAGGAGCTCGTTGCATTTGTGTGCAACGACTCATTCGCTGTGCCTGATTGTTGGACTACGGGATTCTTGAGTAGGCTATATTTATTTTCAGCAATATTGTGCCGAGGACATCAGACAAGAAGCCTCCATGAGGTGTCCGGGTCTGCTGCCCTGCACTTATGAGGCATGGAAAAAACAACAACTGCTATACACTACACTTTGCCTAAATAAAACACACAGCGTACAGTCTTTTTTGTTAAACAGTGAATATCATTGGGGTCCATAATGAACTTAATGAATGAATAATGATTTGATTGGAGGGTTCAGTTGTGAACGTCATTTGACGTCAATGGTACATCTTTTATGGCTGAAGGCTTTATTTTCCCACTTATGCGGAACGCAAGTCCGTCTGCTTCTTATGCTGGGGCTGTGCTGACGTTAGAACGCCGAGCTCTGATTGGTTCAGAATGAAAGAGAGGGGCCAGACCTGAAGCTGCAGCTTGCTTTGAGGTCTTCCAACCGGAGCCAATCAGAGTTCTTTCTGACGTCACTCCTGCGCATAAAGTAGACGACTTGCTCTCCGCCTTATTGCTGCAAAACTTTTTTTACGTCGTTGAATAAGTAAAAAAATACGTTTATATTGCGATGCCTTGAGATTTGTTGGCCGTCTATCGGTCAAGGAATTATTTCTAGCGATTAGTGAATGAAGTTTTTTCTTGGTATTCTTTTTTCTTTTTCCACAGGAGGTTCCTTGGACGTCTACCGTGACCTTAACCGGAGAAATAGCTATCAAGTGGACGGAGAAATACAGAGGTGTCCGCATTTTTATTACTCCCTCGACGAAATCGGAGATTCCCGTGTTAAATATGTAGGGAACGGCACGTACGTATACACTGCTACAGGAACGTTTACGGGAGTCGAGGGACACGAGTCTCGTCTTCGCATCACAGAGCAAGATTTTCAGGCGTACGGAGCAAGGTCTTCGGCAGTCAGGACATACACCATTCCTTTGAGACTGACAGCGCATACGCCTGCGGCGGAAGACTCCGTGATACTTCAAATCTTTTTCATCTGAGGAAAATAAATATTCTTATTCAGGGATTTTTATATTGCAGTGTCAATGATAAGAGTGACCTTTGTGTTCATTGAGGGAATAGATAAGTATAAAATTGTGTTCATACACTCCGGTTTGATTTGATAAAAAAAGATAAATCATGAGGATACAATTTTTTTTTTTCGTCTATTTCCTCTCATATTTAAGCCTTCGGGGGCGATCTTGTTGACGCTATTTCTATGAGAATGAGTGAGTTAATCGTAATTTATTAGCTCAGGAGAGCCGTGGCACCGCGGAAAGGCCCGTACCAAAGAGCCACGTCAAGTGATGATGATTGTGAGATGATATACCCAAGGGAGGGACGGCGCGGTCTCATCGAAAGCACCGTTGGTTGAAGGTTATGCCAGGACACTGCTGTGACAAGGGTCTTGGCAAAGGGTGCTCTCCGGAGGCTTCACCGTGCCTGGGGGCTGGGAAAGCCCTGGCCGTTTGATGATCATGAGGACGACGGGCTCCGCCGCACGAGTCCTGGAGGTTCGGCGGCGGTTCAGCGCCAGTAGGCAAGCAAGCCAAGGGGACGCCTCGGCGAGCAGTGCACCATTCTGGATTGTAAAGCCCGCAGGTTGATGGTGCGCTCGCTCGCTTCTTTGAAGGCAGCGGCTCCAGGTGCTGGCTTTGTCCAAGTACTACTCTAAAAAAGATGGAGTGTAGACGTTACACCCCTTGTTCCACTATACGACACCCCAAGACTCCAGCTCGGACGTAGAGCGCGCTGACGTCGAACTGACTGCCGCAACTTTTGCGGGAGGGTGATGACGGTGCGATACAACATATTCAACAGCTAAAGTACGTATCAAAGTCTACAAGAAAAAACCACACAGGTTTCTGCAGTTGAGCCTAGAAAACCGCAATTACTTTGTTTTGCAGTCAGTCACACTTGCATTAAATATTTTAATGGATTGTACAATTCGGCCATCAAGCCGCTCGTGAAATTTGGTAGCGTCGGTACAACGTGAGTGCGCTGTACACCCAAACTGAAGTTTGGGGGTGTCGCTATACGTGACAAGAGGGTGTAACGTCTACACCCTTTTTTTAAGAGTGTAGACGGCTGCCAATCCCGGATGCATTCACGTCCAGGGCTAGAGCGTATAGCGCCACGGTCATATCTTCCTGCATCGTCGTCGTCGTCGTCCTTTAATATAAATTAAATACTTAACAAAACAAACAATAAGTGGATTGTGCTTCGTAATAAATAAGTTCGCTTAACCAGGTGGAGCGAAAATGGTCAGTAAACTTGCAAACATAGAAAGAACAAAGACAAAACGAATTTGGCATTTAATGGCGTTTCAGGGCTAGACGCGATAAAGGCACTCAATTGCAACATCACCTCGATCTGTGTTTATCTCATTCAGACATCATGGGGTGGTCTCAATGAGATAAATACACGACAGAGAGAAGAGAGGAGAATAAACCTCACATCTTCCACCCATGCTACCTTCCATGATTTCTAAATGCAGGGTCAAATGTATACATGGATGTGTCGTGCAGTTTACTTCTGAAAGTTCTAGCTTTTTCAATATTTTTTAAGCGATTGCTATTTTATTGGATACGATATTGCGATTGACTGAGGCGATCTCGTAGGTTGGACATCTGGCGGTAGAATATTACCCCTGGCCGTCTCTCAATGAATTGACTCGAATTATGCCCATGTTACCTACCTACCGTCAACTTGGACAAGCAAATCTAGCTACCTAACCAATTTCTACTTGTGAACAGAGTAAACTGCACTGGTTGTTTCGAATTGCCAATGTCTGGTTGCCTGAGACATCCTGGACTCTTGACCCACTACTTGTATGTCAGCTAAACATAATTAAATACAAAGTGCATTTTCTTTTATAAATGTATTTGAGTGTACAACACCGAACATTTCCTTCAAAACAGCAATGATAAAGTTTTAATTAATCTGTGCATCGAGTGAGAAGGTTGAGCGGCGCCGAACCCCATTAGTGATACGGGTGAAGCGTCTCAAGGGCTGCGGGGATAGCTCTGAGCCTTAATGACCACTGGAACGCGATATACTTCTCGCTTCTTTCACGGGCAGATTAGTGATCGGTGTTCAGAGATTCGATGCGTAGTGCCTTGCAGATTATATACTGACAGCGGCATTTATCTCCAAATTGCTATAATGCATGAAATTAGAGCCTCAAGAGAGCGGAATGAGCCCTCGTGCATGGAACAGCGCTGCACCGAGTAGCTGTGACAGCGCTGTAAAGCGCGTCCTATGGTAAAGATATAAACAACCGTTTAGAGTACCGTTGGTTGAGACTAGCTGAGCGCTATGAAAGTCTGGTCGGTACCGTTTTGAGTGTTTGTGCGTATGGCGCGTGCTTTGCTCGCACTTCTAAGTGACGCAAACGCACGTGCTGGGCTGCGGAGATCGTGCGCAGGGCTGTGAAAGTGTCAACAAATTTAGAATCGCCTCAAGAGTGGGCTGGCGTATCTAGAGTGTGCCGGCCACCCGACGAACGGCGCATAACTCCGCACCGTTTGATGCTATTCGCATTAACGTAGATAATCATTCCCAAAGGATGGGTTCTGCTGATTTTTTTTACTTCTTTTTCCTTTTTCGCTAATTTTTTTTCATCTTTTTTTAATTTGTTTTGCCCCACACGAGCACCTGAGCATGTGCTCACGTGCTCGTGAGCACGTGATCTCACGAGCAGAAGCACGAGCACCCGACGCTCGGCCTACGGCGGACCGACATACGGGACATGGCTAGCCCTAAGGAGCTTCGCCCCTATTGTGGCATGAATTTTGGTGACAAAGCTGAATGTTTTAACACTTACTTTAGTTCTGTGTTTCCCCTACCTGTTATAAATAACAACACTGCAGACGGCCTCGCTCCGGTGGATGTATTGCCCACGGAAGATATCTTTTGATGCTCACGGGATAGAAGTTTTATTGAAGGGCTTAAGTGCTTCAAAGGCTGCTGGCCTTGACTGTATACCGCACTCTTAAAAATGAGTCGCGAAATTTACGAGGAAAGTTTCGGCAGCTCTATTTCCAAACATTTCTCATCAAAATAACGCACAATCATTTTGTGAAATTATCTGGGAAAAGTTGTCAAAAAAATGAGGCACCGCGCATTCTTAGTTTGCGAGCATAGACGTGAAAATAACGACTGAATCGTTTTCAAATCTTCCCTCGTGAAATAACGTACTGCCGTTTTTCTAAATTGACTAGGAAAGTCGTCATTTTGATTTGCGGCTATGTACGTGAAAATTACGAGGAAATCTTTGGCAGCTCTATTTCCAAACATTCCTCGTGAAAATGACGTACCAGCGTCTTCTGAAACTGTGTGAGAAAAGCCATAAAGAAAAGGTGCAGTGCATGTTTTGAACTGGAAGTATGTATGTGTAGCATACAAACATTATGATCAGTGCTCTTCACGTAATTAATAAGCCAAAAATTTAAATATTGCTTATCACTTTATTTAAGTTTCCGAGCCTGCCTCACTGTGCACTCTCCTTGGTGATGATGGTGTGCCATTACATCCTGCGTAAAAAGAGAAAAGAAAATCCTAAGCCACCCTATGATATAACGTCACATAACTCGCTCAAAGGACCACTATGTGAGGAAGGCAAGAGAGATTGTAACAGCTTCATCCCGACACAAAAGTGAGGAAAATCGGACAATAGCATTTCTAAAAATTTGATATGTCAGACATTGGTGGTGTGCCTTCTATGCATGCCCAGGGCTATGCTACAGGTAACAGTGTTCATTGCAGGTATCACAGAATTCAACTGTTTTTCTCTTTTTGGAGTTTTCGTAAGGGAGCGCGTCCGATTGTCGCTCGCCCCTTGCCCCGCGGGTTGAGCGGGAGTGCTGGGACCATCGGCTGGTGCTGTTTCGTGGCCCCCGCTAATTGGAAACCGAGGGAGAGGTCCTCTCTCGAGGAGGGTGCGGCGGAATGTTCTGTCCCCAACTCGGGCGGTTTGTTCCTTTAATTTTTTTTTGTTGTTGTTGTTTTGACAAGAAATGTTCCCGGAAATCGAGGACCTCGGCTTGGTTGCGAGCCGAGTCAAGTCAGTGAATGCGGAGACTGGACCGGGGGGTGGACGCGACGCGAAAGTTGGGAGCGATAGCCGGTGCGGCGGAAGGCGGAACGCGGGAAGACCTCGGCGCGGCTCTGCTAGGGTTGCCACCTACCCGGTTTTAGATGCGGAGCATCTCTTGCTCGGGTCTATGTCCCGCGGCGTCGTAGTCCGCACTCACACTACACATGCGACACTCTCCTCCTTCCCTCTCTCCAACAGCTGCGCGTTTCTCTCTCCGCTCTCTCTCTCTGCCAGCTGCGTGCACTGCGCGTGCGTTCGCTTGTACTCACACCGCGCGCGCACGCGCAACTCTCCTCCTCTAGTCTCCTCTCCTTCAAGTGTGAAAAAAAATAAACGGCGAGCAGCGAGCGTTCCAAGTTTCTCTGCCGCGAGCCGCGACGAAGGCTCGCGTAGAGGGTGACGCTAGGGCAGTCGGTGGCGCCATCTCTCGACGTCAGCACTCAACTGACTCTTTACTCGGAACCAACACGATGCTCCGCATCACCCCATGGTTCCCCTCGGGAAGATGGTGGAATTTTTTGACCGGCCCGGCCGGTTTTTTAGACAGCAGGCCGGTTGCCGGTCCGTAGGTAAGACCGGCCGTCATTGGCCGGTTTTTGACAGCCATCGAAGCGCGATTGCTTTCTGCTTATCTTTTTGGCGTTTATTTAAGTGACAATTTAACAACTAAGACAATAAATAATTGTCGACGCAAAAAAGAAGTCTAAAATTACACAAACACCGTCAGGACACGTGATTAGAGAAAGTACGCGGGCGAGCGCGGCAGGAGAACTGCATGAGACGGGGGAAGGGGGGGAGGGGAAGAGGGGTACGGTCAACACAAAACAAAACGACCACCGGGAGCACGGCGGAAAGCTGGAAAGCCGGAAAATAAGGGAAAGCGAGAACAAGCAAGACGCCGGCGGGCAACTCGGCGACAGGCCCTCCCGATAGCTGAGCCTTCTGGGAGGTGTGTGTTTTCTTAACGATTGTCGGCATTTTGACAAGGACACGCATGGCGCTTCGTCCGTCCACTGTGACGGGCGGCATATGTACTTTCCCCAAGCTTTCCCCTTCCACTACACATGGTGTAATATTGTTGTTGTTACTTTAGATCCTCGTCGTTTCCCCCCCCCCTCTTCGTTCTCCATTTAATTGTTTAAGTGCCAATACCACAGAAACGCGCCGACGATGTCTAGGAAGAGCTGAGCGTCTCTCGGAGCTGTTGTCACCTAACTGCCCCCCCGCCCCCTGCCCCCCTCCCTCGTTGAAGGGCCGGTTGTTTTTTTTTCGGGGAAAGGTGGCAACCCTAGGCTCTGCAGGCCCCCAAGTGTGCGTGCTCGTGGATGAGTGTGGTGCCAAGGAGCATCTCACGGAGCATCCAAGCGTGCACAGACTTCCCCGTTTCGACCAGCGTCGCACAGGCCCGCGTCACCCACACCACTCTCCGGACCCAGGTTCGCTCCACTCACTTTTCTAGAATTGTATAGCATTTAGTGCTATTATTGTGTTATACCTTTTTAATGTGAATAGCATTCTTTGGATACTTGACGCACTTTTCGTCTATGTATCTATCAATCTATCTATCTATCTATCTATCTATCTGGCTATCTAACCTCTTACGCCTGCGGGTCGATAAATAAATAAAAAGACCGGCGCCGGCGAGGATTCGAACCGTTGACCCTTTGATCAGCAGGCAGACGCGCTAACCACAGAGCTATGAAGGCAGTCTTTCAACGCGCTCTAAACACCTGTTGGCAGTTTGATACTTTAGACCCATGTTACGGATAAAAAAAACAGGACGCGGGATGGCCAAAAAAACATGCTTTTCGTGCAAGGCTCGTCAAATTATGAGGCGCTGGAGAAATGCAGCCTTCTGCGATTAAGTCCTTATTTCGAACTCTTTTTGTTCGCCTTCCGCCCATTGAAAAGCATGCGGGAAGGGCCTTAGAAACGCACCTGAGTATCGCTGCGCCACAGGCGTTCTTCCGCAACATGAAGTTCGTCTGCGTTCCTCGCCGTCACCATGGCAACGAACGCCGAATGAATGGAAGCACGCACGCTACCGCCACGTGAAGCCAGCAACAGCTGACGCCATTTTACGAACGCCGTCTGCTAGCCAAAGCCGAACGCGGTATGTCAGATCAACCGCTATCCGCCGCCGCGCGCGCAAGCAAAGACGACGAAGCTGAGACACGCCGTAAGGTATATGTTGGTGGTTGATCTTGCATATTCTAGTGTATTTGATATCTTGAGAGAAATAATATATCTCTCAGAATGCAATTTAAATCAAATCAATGTTTTTTTTCTTTTTCTTTTTTTAATTTTGCCAGTGAGAAAACTGTAATGTCCAGTCAATCAATGCGGCCTATTGCCATAAGTGCTCTTCGGAGGCCGAGATTCGCGTACGGATTTCTTGCAGTAAATGTAAATAATGAAGTCTTTTAGGCCTCTTTTCCGCAGTGCACAACTTCGTAAGGTGAAGCGCACTTGCGGGTTTCCTGCTTTCCTGCAAAACACAATCTTGCAGGGAGAAGCGCGCTTTTGGGATGTTAGGTCTACTGCTTTCCCATCTCCTTGCAAGGGACAAGTATGTTTGCTGGTTCTTCGCTTTCCCACAAGGAAAATGCAGGGGGAATCGAACTTGCGGGTTACTTGGTCCGCCGCTTTCCCGCCGTACAGCAAATAGAAGGGGAAACCCTCTTTCCAGGGTATAAGCTTTTTTTGAGTTTCAAACTGTTCCACAAGGCAGATTCTTGTAGGAAGAACCGCTTTTGCGGGTTTCGCTATTCTGGATAGCGTACGTTTGTAATGACAAGCGCGCTTGTGGGCTTTTCACTGCACAGATGTCGTAGAAAAATGTCCTTCCAGGGGCAAGCAGACTTCCGAGTTAATTGTATTTGTGTCTTTAAACCTCTACTTCAGCAATGTTGATAGTGTGATGAAGCACGTTTCCTCCCAATTATAAGGTTAGTACAAATAAATGGTGTACAAAACACGCCTTAGCCTCAGCCAGGACTCTGCACTCAGCATACAATGTATACGTAAAAGAAAACGCATGGTGGTATAGCTATTTAATTTGAATTATTAAATCAGTACAAAACAGTAACAATCAAAACTTTCCGTGGTGAGGAACACTTCAAATGTTAAAATGTTAAGTTGCATAAGCAACGATGTACTAGAATAATACTTTCTTTATATTGCTTGCCTGCTTAATAGTTCCTACACTTGGAGAGTTCATTTAATAATTAAGCTATCTCTCCACAATTCAGTACCATCTAACCTCTGAAACAATAATTACATTCAGGAAGTCATCTCCAGCTATCCTGTCACTCACCAGTTCAATCGATCATTCCCTTGCATAGGACTCGCATGCTTGCAAAGGATTCCAGCTGAACTGACACATGGGCTTCACCCTTTCATACATATATTATTTCTGAAGAATCATACAAAATTTAAGGTCTCATCAGCAAATTTTAATAAGAGAAGGAGATGGTGGTCTATGTGTGAAATATGATTAATAAATGAAAGATTACGGAAGGAAGGTAAAAAGAAAGGATCTACCAATCTATGGAGGGATAAATTTAAAGGAGATGGAAGAATAAGCAGAGAAATGAAACAAATTATTTAGTGCAGAAATATAAGTGTGCATACCTAAGAGGATCATGTAGAGTGAAGAGACAGGAGTATAGCAAAGTAATGTAGTCTAGCCGTGGGTCTCATAATCAGGGTCTTGTCAGGAGGCCAAAGGGAATGTAAAATATACTAAAAATGTTTCCGAGAAAATTACTCGTACAAGATTTTGTACCAAATGTCACCATTTGAGATTTTTGGGGGAATGCCCCAACCAATGATTCCTCTGGAAACTGAAGTGCACGTGGCTCCAAAGAATTTCTCGGAATACTCCAGAAAATTTTCCTTGAGATTTACTTTCCTTAATGTTTATAAGGTTCATGCAGGGTCTTTTGCTGATTTTATTATTGGAAGCTTCTCAGTTTCGACAAAATTAATTTGAATTATAGCAATAATCCTCTGTCTCTCTGTGTGTGAGTCTGTCTTTACAAAATGCAGTCATCGTGGTCAGCATCAAGGTGTTTGAAAAATTTTATCAGGACACCCCAAACAATCTGAAAATTATGAAAACCAAGTTAATGCTTAGGAAGAACCCGAGAATTTCAGACATGTGCAGTAATTGGTCAATCAACGAATGTTTCCACAAAAGGTTGTGCAACAGGTGGTCATCCTATAGGTGGTCGGCCTAGATCAGGGGAGGCCAAACTGACATTAATCAAGAGCCGCAAGCAAAAGTGTAAATTTTTAGGAAGCTGCAAGGTGGGATGGGGGTAATAAGGTGGAACTCTCGTCCTTTCCTCATGCTTTCAAGAAGGCTGCGAAGTATACTGATGTAAATATTTACATCAGTATACATTGCAGCCTTCTTGCCCACGTGCCACCTCTTCTTTCTCCCGTGCGCCCAGTTGGCTTGTCCGGTACAGAGTCATTAGTACCACTGCTACCATGCATTAAATCACTGGCTTTGTGACATGGCATTTGGATTGCAGCTTGGGAGTCTTAGTGACAGCGATTATACTGAGATTACTTGATTGCTTTGATGCTGGACGAATATGCACAGTATGAATGTGGAAATTGATAATGTGCAACAGTTAGTATTCATTTGTAACAGGTAGAGTAAGTATGATTGAGGCATAATTCAGAGAGATTAGACATGTATTCTAAGCATCTTCAATGGTTCAAATTTTTCCAAACTTTAGAGCTTATCAGGTTTGAAAGTTTGGAAATTGTTAAAGTTTGAAAATGATAGAATTTCTCAACATAAGAAGTTCAAAATGTTTGGAAAATTTCCGAATGTTTTGAAACCTGGTTTGATCTTTGAACCTCCGGTTCAAAAGAAGGATTCCAGCATATATCTCTGTATTCAACTGAACAGTCGGTTCAGCCTAACTAAATGCAGAA
>JAZHYW010018588.1:0-37645 GCA_037355805.1 Ixodes ricinus
AGGGCGTCTATTCTAATTCTTTGGTCTCCAGCACTTGGGTGCCACCGCGCTCGGGCTGCGCGCTCCCGCTCAAAGCTCACGAGACGTTGAACTCTTATCGAATGTAGGAAGCTTGCGCTGGAAGCGGCACAATTGAAAAAAAAGAAAAACTTCCCTGCCGTTTTTATTCTGCCACTTCATGAAAACTCCCTAATGAGAAATTGTCGCCTATGCGGAGCGCAAGTTCGTCTGCTTCTTGCATAAGGGCTGCGATGATGTCAGAATGCCGACCTCTCATTGGCTGATTGAAAACAATAGAGGGTAGACCTCAAGGCACCTCTCATTGAGATCTACCCATTATGCTTTCAATCGAAGCCAATCAGAGCTCGGCGTCGTTCTGACGTCACTGCAACTCCTGCGCAAGAAGCAGACGACTTGCTCTCCGCATTACTTAGACGAGGTATGGCTGCGAAGCTTCCCTCGCTGCTCGATCACGAAGTAGTCTTATCAGGGCCCACAGGAAACAATAACCAATATCGACTGTCGACTGTAGCACTCGGGGAATACCGGGATGTCTCCGACCAATCGTGGGGGCGTTTCGCGACCCTCGCTGAACCTTCCCCTTACTTTTCTGCAAACTATACGCATTGTCACCGCAACAACGGAGCGAAACGTGTGTCTTCTAAAGACACAGCGTTGCCCTCTGCGACTACTTCTAATGCGACTCGTGCATGTCTGGGACCGGAGACATATTGCTCTTCCGAGCACGGCTCCCAGACGACCGGGTGTGCTGAGGACAGCTGGGGCCAAGGCGGGATGGGAGGCGCGCTCCGACCACCGCGGTGACAAAGGGCCGGGTCTGGACCGTGGTGGCCGTTCCAAGAGCCGGCCGCGCCCTTTTGCCAGGGCCCATTATCCCCGAGCATGCGACCGACACTGAAACAAAGCCTTCTCCGGGCTCGACAGGCGTCGCTGTGTCTATCTCCCGCGCTCGAAGGGCCCGGCCCTTTCCGCAAATGATAGGTGTGAGCTTTCGCCAGAGGAACGCTGGCGAAGAGGGCAAGGACAGGCCTGTTATCTTGCGCCTCAGTACTCCTCAATTTTGATGGACGACTTGAGGTCTCCCTCTTCCCTTCCACCCCTTCTCTCTCTCTCTCTTCATTCATTTTTTAGTTTCTATCCTCTTTAATGCTTTCCTTCCTCTCAACCTAACTCTCACAACTTCACTCTAAACCAGTCCTGTACAAGTTACTCGAAAAAAGTAACCGATTACAATTACTATTGCGCTTGGCTAAGCAGTAAGCAATATAAGATTACAAGGTTACTTGAAACGGGAAGAAATTGGCCGTTACGTGAAAAAGTGTAACCGTTACTTTTCTGATTACTGAATTTATTTTCAAAACAATCGATTTTTCTGCCGGTCTTGAAAACGGGTTTCTCGTACTGTCTATTATTGGATTAGAATACCAGAATCACAAACTAACCATCTTTTTAATTCACACAGTTTTGTAAACCTTCCTTCCATCGGAAACTTGGTTCGATGATTCCTTGGTAGGTGACTTGTAGAGACGCTGGGCGCCATTATAAAGGGAGGGGAAAATGGTAACTGTTACATGGAACTGTTACTCTCATAACTACCTTCTAAGAAATATATGCGAATGATTCCGAAATTACTCTAACAAGTGATCGATTGCAAGTACTTTGATTACTTGTAATGGGTCACATACAAGTCTTCCCTAAACATATCAGACTAAACGTCTGACTAGGCGCCTGATGAGTTCTTACCGGGCTGGTACGTCGTCGGTTTCGTTTATTCAGCTTTCTTCGTTTCAATTATCGCATCTATTTCTCATTTTACCCTTTGCTATTCCCTCTCCATCTTGCTTCCTCGCTCTAAAAGAGCGAGCGAGTGAAAAGATGTGGTATAACGGGTGAAATCCTTCTCATGCATAGCGGCATCGGGGGAAGGGGAAGGCCGGAAGTTCGCAGTTGAGGCCTTAAGCCCCTCTTGGCTACAACGAGTGCAGCAACCCTTTTAGGGCGTATTTCTTTTCAAATGGTGCTTTGTTTGGTTGGCGCTGACGGCGGCGCCGGTCCGTATCCCCGGAGTCGAACGGCCGCCCACCGGCTGCAGCCAGGCGGGACCGGGCCCTACACATCCGGAATCAGAGCCAGGCACTTCGAGCCCTTCCTCCGCAACACCTTCTAGAAACTAAAGCATGCTCACCCACTCTGTGACGTCACTGTAGCTAAGCCAGCGAGCGGAAAAGCGAAAGTCGGCTGGGCGCTGGGCTTCGCTGTGCCAACGCGCTGACGGGGAGTCCTGTAGCTTTGATATGAACTATTGCATGAATATCACTTATCCGTGCGTGACGACGACGTAATTATATCGAATTAGAGTATATTAAGGTTATAAGATCACGTAACTACTCTAACTTCTACGGTTCGTCTATTAAAGGGATACCGAACACGAAATTTCGAGCGTGACAAAACAAGGCTGGAGCGATAGGCGGGACGCTGCAAAACCCAAAAACATCACTCATACAGCGATGTCTATAACGGATGACCGTAGTTTTAGGAAATAAGTGCGCGATTGAACACGGCCGACAAGGCCGACGAGATATTTGACGTCACGATTATCGTTCCCTCTCCTCTTCTCTTCGTCCCCTCAAGCTGGTGAACCGGCGCGAGGAGGAGAGAAGCGAGGCCGCTTCCCATCATTCTCAACTGTTCCAGGAGGATCATGACGTCACAGTCCTCGGTTGATCACGCCCTTCTTTTCGAAACATACAGTCCTCCGTTTGAGATATCGATGTATGGCTGATGTTTTGGAGTTAGTAGCTTCTCGTTCAACGCTTTTGTGGCCTTACTTTGCGAAATCCAAATTTCGGTACAGTGTCCCTTTAAAGGGGCCGCGCAACGATATTCGCTCGGAATGCTTTTTTCACTTCACACGAGCTTACTGGCACTAAAGTCAAATAGCACTAGTGGAACGCAAGTACACTCGCACGCAACGCCACTGACCAAGATAGCTCCTTTGTTGCAGGTGTAATTTAAAAGACAAAAGCGAGCGTTTTCTTTCAGTCTCTCCTTCGCAAAACTTGATGACGTAACAGTAATGATCGCAGTACCCCCAATTACGATATTTGAATGCGGCTCATAGATTGAACCCGAGCATTGCGTGATCACTCGATTTGGGCTCATTATAATCAAGAGCTAGGCAAGCATTCGGGTAGTGGCCCGTGTACAATCGCTGCAATGACGCGATGACAATAGCCGAATCATAACAACGTCTGAAACTCAGCGCGTCTCCTGTGCCTTACCAACCCTAACGCGCGGCTATGATCAACATTGGCGGCACTATAACCGGCTCTAGATCACGATGCCGCTTGTACTGAATGCGAGTTTAGGGTGTGAATGCTGCTTGTTTTTCTTTATTTTTCTTGCGACTTCCATTGCGTGTGGTAAAAAACGAACTCGTATTTCATAGGTCAATAACGTCAGGGGTTCGTTCTAAGCGATATTTGCACAAAGTACAAAAATCGTTGCATCGCCCCTTTAAGTTACAGACGACTAAAACTCTGATGAAAATTAGCGACTACACCATTTCCACAATTATTTAACTCCAACTTGTTTGTAAAACGAAAGCGCTGCTCTGCAATCACAACTATTTTAATTTGAAACATATTTTTGACGTCCTCATACCTGGAAGAATATGTGAAGTAGTATTTACGCCTAGCGCCTACCAGGTGGTTTCCTAGAAAGATAAAACAAAAGTCGCAGCACGCTTTGGACCTCCCACCACAGCTTGGACGGTAAGTTTTGTATTTAAAATGTGCGAAAATAAGTGACGGCTCGCTTATTAAAGCATCATTAGTTTTATTAAAAAAGGTAGTTTTAATAGAGTGAAACAAGCAAAGGTGACACAAATTGTGACTGATTGACTACGTATCAGAAGGCCATCATGTAATAAATGAACGTGGCAAAATGTATAGTTTGTCTTATGAGACAACTTCTTTGGCCTCCGTATCGGGCTTTAGTATGTCGGTCTATAGAGATGCTGTGGTTTCTTCACGCTTTCTTTATAAAACAACGATAACTTTTTGAGAAAACGGATAGTTGCTTTTTGGATGGAGCAGGCCTTGCATCCTGCCTAAGGCATCATATGTTTCTTTGCAGACATTGTTGAGTAAAAATTTTGTCGACTTCCTTGCACAAGTGTCCAACTCTTTGAACTCTGGCAGTGTAGCAAGTGTCAGGTCCCTGACAACGTTTTCGTTGATTAGGTAACCGCAAGAACTGAGCGATGTGGTGGGACTACATAAGCTTGTTCACAAAAACTTCAGCATGCATTATCACACTGACGACCAGTTGCGTTGAAAGCTGCCTCCTCAATTTAAAGCGTCCCCTAAATTTAAATCATCTGTCAGATGATGAACCAGCTGCATGCATCGTGAGGAAATGTCCTCTCCAAAACCAAATGTTATCTGCGGTATTCGCACGTGAATGTTTTCACAGTCACAGAGGCGAACTATCCAGCTACGTAGGCCAGAATAGGAGTCTTGGACGAGAGCGCTGCTAAGTCCTAGTAGGTGAAGTCAAATTCAAAAGCTAGAACACAAAGCAAAATGCTCGGCACAGGTGACACACATGCTATAACCAACAAAATATTTCAAAACACATTGAAAGTGGTAACTCGTTCTAAAAATGACTACTATGCCTCCTTGAGAATACAAAAAAAAATTGAGGAGTTATTTACTATACTATCGTCATTCTGGGCAAATTGACAATTCAGAAATGCTTACACAAGTGCCATGATAAAAAAAGAAAAAATCTGCCAAAACCAACATGCCTTTGACGAGCTCACAGCTTTAGCTACTTTCTGCAGAATTCCCTTAATCCATTGAATACACCGTTCCTCGTCTAATGGGTTGATCCTTCGATTCTTCGGCATAATTTTTTAGACACCACGGCATACAACACATATAAAGCATTAATCTTCACATTGCACACACGAAAACAGTAGAGAATCTGGTCGCCGAGAAACGCAGTAAATACGCCGTCGTCTTGTCTCCGCGTTTCCAACGGCTTTCTCCTTTGACCGATTGCGTACCTAATATCTGGCTTTTCTTCGCTTGCGAGCCGCTCGCTTTCTATAAAACTGCGTCGTCACGTCGCGTTATCTTTTTATTTATTTATTTTTATTTGATTTAGTCGGTACAAGTACAACCATAGCCTCCTGTATAGTGACAAAGCCTGGCAGATCGCCACGAGAAGCGGCCACCGAAATGGAAAAGGTAGAGTGGCAGACAACGGATGAGAAGAGAGCCACGTAACAGGCGCCCCGCTGCAGCGAGACGCCGAAACACACTTCTCCCGAGCGAACAAGTGTGTTTCGGATCCTCCCCGCTGCAAAAACTGTGCGCTGACGTCCAGGTTCCCCTAGAAATGTCTCTTTGATGCTGTGTACTACCAGATCCTCGCGCTCCAAATCTGCGACCGGGCACTCTATGGCTCCGTCGTCGAACTGCAAGGCTATATGAGTATAGAGGAGGCTATGGTACAACCTAAAACACAAGTCCATCTTTGACGCTCAGACCGAACGCAACGGAGATGACGGAAAATTGTAAAAGAAAATAAAAAACGCGTTTCCCCAGGCCATGCGCAGAGCTTCGTCAGCATCATTGCAGATGATCGGTGGTGAAAACCCTCTACTGGCTCTCATCGCTTGGCCTAGGAACAGTGACGTAGCTGACGTAACAAAACGAAGCGTGCAGTCTTTATTTTCTAGAAGGTGCTGTCCTTCCTCGCAAACTGCTTTCCGCCGAGGTCCCATTTTATCGTCTCCCCCTTCCTTCTTTTCTGTCCTTTTCACATCGAACCGCAAGATAATCTTTGTTTTGCATTACAATCAACTAAAGAGAATCCTGCAACCTCGAGGAATCCACGGTGTCCCAGAAAGGCTGGCCTCACATCACTCTGCCAGAGATCAACCGATCAACTTCCTGGAATTGCTTTACCACTAAAACACTGAACAGTATGCAGTCTTGTAAACGTTACTTGAATAAAATAAAAATTTGGTTACAATTAAAATTAGTCTTGGTTAAAATTATTCAATTAGATTACTTGATTACTTGAGATTACTTGAGATGATAAGTAATTGATCAGTTAATTGAAGAAGTAGCCGTAACGTTTCGCGATTTTTTTCTGATTTTCAAGACGACAGATTTTTCTGGCGGTCTGTAAACGTTGTGTATATCGTACTTATCATTATTAGATTAGAACCAGTAAATACTAAACTACTTGTCGTCTCTCATTAATCCACCAATTTTGATAAACCAGCCTCCTGCCAGCGACTTGGTTCGAGGATGCCTTGGTGGAAAAATGACGCCATTAGGAAGGG
This sequence comes from Ixodes ricinus, assembly GCA_037355805.1. NCBI lineage: Eukaryota > Metazoa > Arthropoda > Arachnida > Ixodida > Ixodidae > Ixodes > Ixodes ricinus. Next base: position 6,383 of record JAZHYW010018588.1, read on the forward strand.
GAGGGAAAATTAGTAGCAATTGCAAGTAATCTTAGCCCGTACGGAAAGTAATTGATTACAAGCAATTTGACTAATTGTAATGAGTAGCGTACAAGACTGACAGTGTCTTCATCCTTTCTAGGGTTATGGCGGAGTCGTAAGTCTTAAACTTTTCTAACGTTTGTGTGCGTTTGTGCGTGAACGTTTTTGCCTGGCTATACATTTCAGAGCGAGAAGCTATCTCCCTTTTTGGCGCAGCATCGTCATAGATGGGGTGCTCGTCTATATAAACGTTTCACGCGGAAGACGGAGATCCCGTTGGCGGTTGTAGCAAGGATATAATTAAGCCGGGAATTTTCCGGTGTTTATTCGTAGTAAAAATTGGTGGCCAGAAATTCTCAGTGTTTATTAATTTTTCGAACATCGTGTTATTTTTCGTTTACGTATTTCAGACGGAAGCTTAATACGGCGATTATCGGCGAAAACAGTCTCGTGAAAAACTGAGAGCGTAGGTCCAAGAGGGGAGGATTTCGACAAAAACAGGTCTAGCTGGAAACCAACATTTTCAGATATCGGCAAGTTCTTTTTTTTCGGTTCTTCTCTTTCGTTATTTCTGGCACGACAGGTTTTTTTCGGTTTTAACCGATTTGGCATTTTTAATACTGACAGATGCTTATCAGTGCTTTTTGGTTAAAACCGGAAGGTCTACGGCCTAGATATAATGCGACTGCTTTTAAGGGCGAGTGAAGGAAGTGAGAGGCGTGTAGATTGGCATGGCTCTGGTTTACGCCCAGCGCGGTAACTTCGGCGGCCCAGGCACGCTTAGAGAGCGCTCTTACATAGGCGCGGGCATGTCTAACCCACTACTCTCTCCCCACGTTCTCAAGCTCGCTTAATTTCTTTTTTCTTATTTGTGTGGCTTATAGTTTCTTTTACATTCTCCTATTTTCTTTATATATTTTCGTCCTAATTTTAGGTGAGGCTAATTTTACACCAGAATGTACCGCCTTGTGCATTCCTCTTTTGCATTTGATGTATTTTTGGTTTATTTTGGTTTGATGTAGATCTCGTGGCAGCGCTTTTTGATGGTGAGTAACGGGAAGAGAGGGGGCGGGAGTTGTTTTTACTTTAAAATGCGGCGTGTTAAATTGGGTGGAAAAGTCGTTACTGGCCTTTTCCGTCCCATTTAGTTTTTTTTTTGGCCATCCTCGGTTTTTTCTACGTGTCCACACAATGGGTGTGGTTCGTTTAGCTAATATTAACACATATACAAAAATACAAAATGAAAGGCGGTCATGTTGGGTTCACCACGCCTAAGGGGAAAGGAAGGTTATTGAGATTTTTAGCTTTTATTTTACCTGTTTTTTTGTATGTCCGTGTTGCATTTTCCCTCCCTTTTAATGCGGCGCTTCGATAACACGGGCCCATATGGGCACTTACGCCCTGAAGGTTTGGATCGCTGTTTCAGATTCAATGAGTATTACTTTGATGGCTCCTCGTTCCAGCTTTCGCAAACATTTCTCGCCACATCTTAATGAGGCACGATATACGCTTTTGGCGCATGAGCTTTCTCTTGTAGCATAAGCAGTGGCAGCAATACGATTGTATTTGTATTTCCTTTGCTTTGTAATTTTTCTGCAAGACATTATAATTGAACGGTCTTGTAGACGTGGTTACCCAATTGGTATGCTCAAAAGCCTAGCGACATTTCAAGCATTTCAGGGAACGTGTTATCGTCTGGGTACGCTCTAACAATCCAAAATATTCATGGACGTTTGTTGAGAATCAGTATATCCTGCTGTGATTGGTGAGTTATAAATACATTTATAATGTATAGTTTTTAAATACGCCTAAGTCAGCTCCTACAAGTGCATAAAAATGTATTAGCGTGCATAAAAAATTAATATTTATTATATAGATTAACTGTACCAGTGACTCTCAAATGGGGTCCGAGGACCCTTTGGGGTCCGCGAAGGCATTCTAGGGGTCCGCAAAACCCTGCCTCATCAGTAAAGCACGGCAATAAAAGTTGCATTTTTTTCAGATCGACAAGAAATGTTTCAGTTTTCGGGCGATTTTTCTCGTGTGTATGTCAATAAGAGAAGTCTACTTCCCATTAGCCTTTAGTCATATCCATTCATTAAATCATTTTTATCTTTAACCTCTACCTTACCCCTCCCTCCACCACAAACGGGGTCCTCCATCATCTCCGCCGATACACAAGGGGTCCGCGAAACATCGGTGGTTGAGAACTACTGAACTATACAAATACAAAGGTAAATCCAGGTAATTGAAACAAAATTTATATTAACTATCAGTACTTACATTAAAATATGAACATCTCTTAATATGCAGGTGCTTTGTTTGTTTACATTGAAAATCGTGGTGAGTAAGAGCTTTTCAAATATTAGAATTTATTCATCCGAAATAAGTCGCAGCAGACGCCAGGTACGAATGCCAAATGAAATTAGGGAACTTATTACCTAAAAAATCACTCGTTAACTTTATAAATATTCGTCTTTTCGGGCTTACTCTAATCAGGTATGCGTAGCCCGTTCTCAATTCAAAACAGAATAGTCAAGTTTTAATTTAAAAAAAATGCTCATCAATTTTCAGTCTCGCATTTATTGTGTCACCAGCCCACCAAGCCGAAACTATGAGAAGGAAAGAAAAAAAGAACCAAAAAGTTCGCATTTGAAGATACGCTAGACTGCGACTCGTATTTAAGGAATATCTACACACATGGTGCCACCCCGTTTAAACTCACGCGAGAAAGAGAGAATACGAAATACATCTACGAATACAATACAAAGTAACAAGCATAATTTAGTTTTCTAATTCTAAATATTGTGACTTAAGTTTTTTTTTTCCTACTTTAAAACACTAACTGGTTGTTGTGATAGAGCCCACTACGCTCATATAAAATCCATGCTCCAAACCATTCCACTTTACCATTTTCGGTGTATCATTAAATCAGTGTATGTTACAAAATGTCTATGTGTGTTTGTCCGGCCAAACAAGAAGAGGGAGGAGGGGGGGGTTGTTATCTGGTGGGCACGTAATCTAGGTTTGTAGCATGTCTTAATATTTTCATTCTATGAGCGTTCTTATTTACTGAGATAGCCCGAGGAAAGCCTTTTTATATTGTGTCCACTGCCGGCTTCAAGAAGGGCATTCCGCCCGAGTTTTAAAGGTAGCGGACAAGGAGTTTATTGCTGGTCGTTAAACTTCTTTCCTCTCGTCCGGATAATCCCGGGATCATAGAAAGGATCACGTGTTCGAGGCACCAAGTAACAGCGACGCAAGCTCATCTCGCTAGTTCGTCGGTAGGATTTGAACCTTTGTGCTGAGATATATTATGTATGGCACATACTTTTCCTTTGCACCGAAAAGGAACACTTTCAGTTTAGGAACATCGCCGGAAAAAAAAATCCCAATCTGCTTACAGCGGCCCAAATAGCGATCGTCGCAAAATGATTGTTCGGGGGAGTAATGGAGAATGAAATAGCTCCCGTGAGAACGGAAGAGCTCTTACGCAATGTTGCAGAGTTTTACGATGAGAGAATTGCTACCTGTAATTGGATTTCAGCGCCCGTGTCGGAGGCTTCTCGATAGGGCAGAGGTATTTAGAGAGCAAGAAAATTAAGAAAACAAGTGAGGAACACATATGTCTGAAGGCGTATTGATAGGCTGAATAGTTTTTTTATGTTTATTTGAATTTAATTGCTCTCGTGTTTTTATACTTTTTTTTTCAAAAATATGTACTTTTTTGTGTCGGTCGCTTTTTCTGTCGATTGTTGTGTTGATATTTTCCTTGGTATTTTTGCGCCGTACACCTTCTACACTACAAAATGAATAAAAAGTGGGCTCGTTCTGTGTGAATTTGTCTTAGTGTGGGATGAGTTCTCTTTTTCTGACAATTACAGTCTGAGCTTTGTGACATTTATAAATAAAACCCACAATGATGTGCATATAACTGAAAACCCTCCCCGTCGTTCTAATTCTGAAAGTGACTGCAATACGTTAATTAAAACTGGGCGTCAGTAATTCTCTCTGACACTTGGCTATACCAAAGTCTCTCAAAGGCAGCGTACTCCTATTGCAGCCATTGCAGCCATTATATTAATTCAACCAGTCCGGCTTATGTTGACTTCATAATCCCTAAGCCGACAATTCTCTAACCCACTTAATCCCTTTGATCTCGTACCGCGACAAACGTCTCGACAATGGACAATAGCCATCCTCACAATCACATCGCACAGTGCTTCAGCTAATCCATTCACTCCCGTTAGACCATTAGCGCAAAAGGAAACACTTTTTTTTAGCCTGAATACAATATCTCAGACTGCTAGAGATTACAAAATGTGCGGCATTGTAGGCATGTACCTATACACATCCTAAAATCAACAAACGTATGCGACGTAGAACTTACAAACTAGTCAGTGACTAGTTTGTGATCGATCAATACGCTATTCGCAACTCTAGCAAAACGGACGCCACCAAGCGGGGAAAACCGGGAACCAGCCGGAACAGGTCGCTTTGTGCCCCTCCGCGTCTCTGGCGGCTTTCGCGGACACGTGTTGTAGGCGCGGTGGCGAACAATGTAATTTAACGAAGGTCCGAAAATTTCTTAACTTTGCTTGAGTGTTCATTAGTGTGGTGAAGCCTCAGTAGATTGTTTCCTTCCATCACGTGTTTGAAAGCCCGTTTACTCCACAACACACGGTCGCGTGCTTTCGATTTCTTGGATGGGGAGGAATCACGGAAAAACGTTTTGATTTCTTGTCTGTCTCGAATCACATTCAAAGTGACGACTACTTGGTAACTGATAAGTGGTTACTTTATAAGGATGTAGAACAGTGGCCTGAGGACGACAGACGATGTGTTTCACTGGAAGGAAAACCAACGTTGCAGTCAAGTGAATGGGAAGGTTCGATTGCTGCTTTTCTTGAGTTTGGTTGTGTTCGATTAGCTTCAAGTTTGAGCCACCCACGCCGGTCGGTACGTTCGCTATTCATCTTGGCTGCTTTTCGCCCAAAAAGCCTCTCGACCACACCGAAGAAGTTGGGCTGATTTCGCAATTACTTGATGCCGGAAAACCTGCTCGCTGCATACGATTAATGAGGAAAATTGTCTGTTTTCAAAAGGTGGGGAACGCGTCTCGCAAAGTTAGAATCTGTCACGACATTATGATCTATCGCGCCTCCAATATTTATAATATACGGCAGCAATATATATTGCTGCCGTCGAAGCCAGCAGCAATATACGTCTACATTGCTCAGGCTGACCGGCCACAGAAAATACTAATTTTCTCCGTTCAGGATTCAAAGTCAAGTTCAATGCAGAGAGGTTCTGCGTGAATCTCCGATGAAGACTCTTTACAGTTTGTCTGCATTCGTCTCCGTGGTACCGGCTAGAACCATTTGGCTGAGTTTAAGTAGTATCTCTATGTCTGTCAAATATAGTTTTATTCAGCAATTGACTTAATAGCTAGTCAACTAAGCTCATATTTCAACCCGAAGAATATACTAATATCGCTTTAGTGGGACATAGTACATAATATACTTACATAACCCGCATATTCATCAAAACGACTTCCCCATTGCTACTAAAACCTGAATTGAAATACGAGTATCAGCTGCTTAGTGGGGCGCCAGCGGATCTACATGCTCCTTGGCTCAAGAAGCGCTTGCTTAATTTTCGTAATTTTCCTGCAGCCTGTGTTGTTGACCGAGCAGACGACTGGAGCTGTTTCTTAAACGCGAATACGCACAAAAGCTCGATTTCGCGGACAGGTAAGTCGCATGGTCGAGGCATGCGAGTTAGCTAAAAATTACTCTCGGTGGAACAATTCTGTAGTCATCGCCGCTTTCCTTAGCTGATCAAAACTGACTAGAGTCTATTACCGTCTCTCCGGAGCCGATAGTTTCGGTTTTGAACGAAATCTCCGAAATAAAGGTTTGACATGAAAAGAACAAAAAACACCGGGAAAACAGAACTATGCTCTGCAAGGTTATGTGCACCGGCTACACTTACCCGTCGCAGTTCAAATACCTATAAAATTGGGCATTAAACAAAAAAAAACCTGTTAAATTGAATGCGCCACCCGTTCAGGCGGCCACGCCGAGCCGACGGGAACCTGGACCCAGCCGCCATGTTTGTTTGGTGGTGGCGCCCCTATAGGTCGCTGGAGTCACGAATAGTCACTGGTAGTTGGTGATCGATCGACATAATAGAAGATCAGTGCAAAATAGACAAGAAACAAGTTAGAGAAACGCACAACACAGTCAATGCTGTTCTAACCTTGTCTCGTATATTTTTGTTGTTTTTCTTTCTGTTTTTGTTACGATGTCGAAAAATATATCACTTTTCCGAATACACTGCACCAAGTTTATTTGGAACAGACATATCGCCAACAGTACAGAACGTCATTACAGTTTCAGAACGACCGTAATAACAGAGCAAGCAGTCTATGCAATCGCTGCAAGATTGGGCATACAAGGACCAATCGAGACGCCACAAACGCCGTCATATATGATGTACTAATATTATCTGTAATAATATGACCGTTATTATATATTGGGTCGTATCGACCCACTATATAATATTCTAAAAGGTATTATTAAACGAGAAAGTAGAACTGGAACTGTTCTCGTTATGACAAAATGATTATTTATATGGCCAATGGAAGCCGACTGGTCAGTTTAGAAACAGCAACAAAACTCGTAAGCACGGCTGGGCTAACAGCTGCATTGACTTCTCCAAGTAACGCTTTCTAAAGCTCTAATCAAACATCACCGCATCATTCGCTGTGGGCTCTAATCTTCAGAATGTGCATACCCAAAGCAGACGACGGAGGGGCTATGCTATAAAAAGGCTTGGCTCCTAGCTCTCATTTGGTGCAATGCACTTCAAACGGGACGGTTTCGCGTGCCCTCCTTGAAGGCGGCCGTCATCCGTCTCCTTCAAAGTTCGCTTCCTGCCGTGTCTTGACAAGGTCCTCTCCTCGGCATCGCCATCGCCGTCGTCTTCATGTCGCATTCCGCTGGCGTTCTCCCTCCAGCTGCCAGGCACTGTCTTTTCTATGGATGTGGAAATTTCGGACTTCCGTGAGGCGATCAACTCTTTGGTCTGTGGTAAATCAAACTGATTCCATGTTATCTTTATTTGTCATCTAGCCCCAATACAGGAAAGCGAGCGAACCAGGAGGGCATATATATTTACGCTGAACGCAGCAAGAATCGAGGCTCTCAAGCAAGACCGCGAACACAGTTCCTGTTTGATTTCGATTTCTGCGTTCATTGTCCGTTACTCTGCTCGTTGAATTTCGACCCAAAACGGTGCTTTAAAACGCCGTAGTAAGTTTGCTTGTAAAATCGGGGTGTGCGTATTTTTATACCCCTTGAACTTACTTTGCCTCAACGGGCGAGGAGTCTCCCAACTGTAGATGAGAAATTTAGGCAGTGCAGTACAACCGCTAGCCTGAGGTCTGTAACGTGCATCACGCAGTAGTGATACACGACCGCACGCCGGTACGATGCTCATCCAGATCGAAACGGGCAGGGGTGGGGACTGAATCCAGGATCCTGGGTTCTGCAGCGCGAGCTTTCGCTCCACGTGCTCCGAGCTGGTGTGCGCTAGCCCACTCGGCCAGCGATCAACCTCTACTTTGGTTGTAAACAAACTCTCTACAGTCAACATTTGTTAGATGCTTACACCGTTCACTCATTTTTTTTTTTTTCAAATTTTTTTTTTTGTGAACGTAAGAGGTTCTTAAAGGCATCGCAAGTAACAACCCACGATAAAAAAATATTTTTTTGAAAAATGTTATTAATATATCTGAATATAAAACTAAACTAGAGCACACGAACGCACTTCGTAGCTTACGCGAGCCAACGAGTTGTCGGTACAATCAACACACAGGATCGAAGCTTTAGAGGTGCCCTGAGGAGGATTCTAAGATCGCCTAAAATGGCAATAACTCACCCTGCGGGCTTGAAGCATCCTAGAAAAGCATAAATCATTACTTTACGCGATCAATTGCACTATTAAAAAAAATCAAATATCTGACTTACCGAGGCACTGGCGTCACTAGGGTCAGCTCAGTGGTACCCGAAACGTTAACCCGCCGGACCCCCGCCCCTCCCCTCCCGCTCCCGCTCGTTGTCCGCCGCAGCACTCCCCACCTCCCCTTCCCCTTCCTCTCGGGGCTCGACGCGACACCCCCCCCCCCCTTCCCACCCGCCTCCCCTAGTGACACCAGTGCACCGAGGTCATCTCCAGCGATGATAAGAGCATTTTTCCGGCAGCCAGGACGACATGCGTCCAATTAAAACGAGACACGGGAACATAATACTGCAATTATCGTATAAAAAAGTGCTGTTTTTTTTCTTCTTTTATTTTTGTGTGCGATGTGTTTAGTCGTCAGCTCGAGCGCGCGTCGCTAGGTTGAATCCTATACACGAAATCATCTCTGTGACGTCACGGCGCGGTGGTGGCGCGCCGGTCGCACTTCCGGTCTGGGGCTGTGGGCAGAAGTCCCTATGCCAGACGTGTATTCCTGCGTTGTTTTGAAAGGAATCAGACAAAAACCTGCCTTATCGTCAAAACGCCGCGACTGGGGCCGTACCAAAAGTGTCGAGAAAGATTTGAAGGTCAGTTTTCACGTGCTCGGTTCGTCCGAGAATCTGGATATGTGCCGGGAAAAGGGAAAAGCAGACGCCGTCGGACAACGATTGCTTGGGCGGGAAGCACTTTGGGTTGAATTCACGGATACTTGTGGTCATCAGATTTATTTGTTTTGTTCCAACATGAACGCCAGAAAACCGTCAAGTTGTGCGGACCACCTGCGGACTACGTTCAGTGCGTCTTCAAGTTCAAACGGCCGCCTGATCGTTCAAACTGTCGTCTGCTCTTTCAAACGTTTCTGCTTGTCGTCTGCTCTCTTAGACGACGCCGGCCCGTAGACCAAAAGTTGGCCCGGTCCTTGCGATAAGAAGTAAGTGCAGGCCTCAAAAGACTTAAATTTGAAGGTTGGTAAGCAGGCTCTTCGTAAACAGTAGATACATGGAGATGTTGATTATTGTTACCAGCGGCCATCACCGACTTGTTATGCCTGATTCACTTGGTCCAATTCTGCTTGCGATTTTCAGTATTGACGTCGACCATCTCAGCTACGGTTCACGCTTTTGCAGCCCGAGCGACGTCGCGACTGAAAATTGCGAGCGAAATCTCATCAGGTGAATCAGGCTTTAGCGTACATTCTGCGGCGTCCACGCGGAATGAATCGCCGCATGTCAGATTATTCACTCGAAGTTTCGCGGTGTAACGAGCTTCGTTAATTTCGCTGACGCTGCTCATGTAGTCAGACATTGCCAGGAAGACATAGAATCAACAATTCGATTGCGAAAAAGGGCAGGGGGACTCACACTGACGCCGATAACATCGCGTTTCAATGGTTTGTTTATGGGCGACGGCGCGCTTGTTGCCCACACCCCCATCGCGCATGCGCGGCGCCGGTGGCGTCCGCTAGGGGCGCTCCGGGCGCTCCGGTTTGTTTGTAAACATGAGTTGGTGTATAGTCCGGGCTGTATGGGCAACGATCTGCACGCCTTCGAGATATCACACTGCGGTTCCACCAGTCGGAGGCGCGAAGATCCTTCGCTCGCTCTTGGCTGGCAGTGTTCCTGCTTTCGGAACATGCTCCTCCCATCGCCGGAGATGACTTGGGTGTGCTACAATCATCGATCACTCTTTCATAGAGAAATCGGCCGCGTATACTCATGATTTAAGGAGATGCTCAAAGCCAGCAGACTGAGTATTCGCCAAATATAGGCGATCTCAGTAACCTCCTCGGGGCACCTTTCAGGGACAACTAGGGAAGAACCACGCTCAAGAAATATCAAGGCCGAGTTTATGCCGACTTTTTTCTAAGAAATAATTAGCGTCTGAAACGGCGAATCATTCCAGGAAACGTAGCTCTATGCATGATCCAAAAGACTCTCCTGCGGAAACTGTGTGCATGCGATTGCTCAAGAACGTTTATTAAATCAATAAACAAAAAAATAACGCGGCTCGCTAATGTTTTAAATCATCTTTGCTACCAGCCCTTGCTTAGACGTTTCCGTTACCGTTGGACCCTCTTAAAAAGCCCATCCACCAACATTGGGGCCGCCATGGTTTGAGAATCGAGTTCGTGACGCGGCACTCGTGTTGAGCACACGCTCAAAGTACCTGGTCAAATTATAACGGACACGAATCAACGAATCATTCCCGCATCAGCTACGAGATCGCGCTCACTTTTGAAAAAGGTCTGGTGGCTTCGAAAAATGCATTTGTAAGCGGGTGATGCAAAAAAGAATTACTTCAGTTGTCGAAAAACTTTTTTCTCTCATTTTAGCGTGTGATGATTGGCGTTTACCGCACTATACTTTGTTTCAGCTTAAGTCCGGATGCCAGCGACGCTACCAGGTAACGGGACTAACCAAGCAGCGTAGAAAGCGCAAATCACTCGGCCTTTTGTGTTTATGATTGGTTCAGCGATGATATGGAAAACGCACAGAAACATGACAAACATCAGGGTGACTGGGGTATCGGACTTCTCGGTGTTGGCCGTTTCGGTGTAGGACGTTTCGGTGCACGGACTTTTCGGTGCACGGACGTTTCAGTGCATGGGAAATCAAAATCAGGAGATTTTTTTTAGTTTTCTCTAAACGTGATAAGCACTATTTTAGCTAGAAATTTATTTTTTCGCAATTTATAGCTTTTTAGACTTGGTCATTCATTTACGGCCACTTACTTATATACCACCTAAGTGACTTTGTTAGGCGCAGTACCATCCTGCGTGAGGATTGGAGACGTTGGGACGTTATGGTTCGTTTGTCGGTGTCTCTTTTCCAATGTACGCACTAGTCGCATCACATGCCTCGAGTAATTTTCAACAATCTCGAGCTTTTCGCTGTTGGAGTCTTTCCTACACACATTACAAATAATAAAGCCCACACCTTTACAGAAGGCGCCGAGAACGCCTGTATCGACCCATTGCGTAAACACTATGTGGTGCGTCTAGTTACGTTGGAAAGGAGACACCGGTAAATTAAACATAACGTCCAACGTATCCAGTCCTCCCGCAGGATGGTGCTGCGCCTAAAAAGTCGCTAAGGTAGTATATGAGTAAGTGACCGTAAATAGACGACCAAGCCTACAAAATTAGGAAATGCGAAAAAAATCATTTCTGCCTAAAATAGTGCTTATTACCTTCAAAAAAAAAAATCTCGAGATTTTGAATGACTTTGCACCGAAATGTCCGTGCAACGAAATGTCCGCGCACCGAAAAGTCCCACACCGAAACGTCCCTGCACTGAAATGTCCGTGCACCGAAATGTCCGTGCACCGAAATGTCCGTGCACCTAAAAGACCGCACTGAAACGCCCTACACCAAAACGTCCGGATCCCCGAACACCATGATGGTGCGCTTTTGAACTTGTCTGATTTGTCCCATGCGCTCGCAGGGTCGGCTGTGTCTGGACTTAGGGTGAAACGAAGTATGGAGCCTTCAGACATGCGGAGATAGATAAGACCATTTATCATTCACCTATAACGACAATTCTTATGATAGTTAAAAAAAAAAACTATAAACTTTTGGAATTGTTTGTGTGGCATAAGGATGGTAAATGTGCCTTAGTTGTTTCACTTTCGTTTCTCTTCTAGATTGTACAAGCTGATAAAAAATGAGCAGAAAGATTCGACTTCCCTCACACTTGTGGTGAATTTACTTAGACTCAAGGAAAATATCAGTAAGAAAAAGCTGTGCCAAGAGAGACGCAGAAAAGGCGTGGATGATGACTCTCGTCCTTCACCAAGGTTGAGCTGCGAAAGCTCCATTGTGAGCCCCCAAGTAAATAAGAGAAAATCACCAAGATTGCGTCCCATCAGTAGTACGCTTTCGCGCTTCCACCTGTCAAACTTGGAAAACGGAAGAGAAACACGGTTTGGATTCTTCTTAAACAATATTTTGTTCGTACGTTACAGCTCTCTTTCTGTTCATCCGGCGGAAATATGATTTCAACTTCGTTCGTAATTTCAGAAATGAACAGGAGAGAGCCCTGGAAAATTTAGAGGAAGGTAGAATTTTAAATCTTTCGGTTTTGATTTAGCATCACACAATTGCCTAAAACCGGGAACGGGCTAAACAAGCGTTTTTTTTTTTTTGCGTCGTATTCATTGATTTTTTTTGTGAAATATTTTTGTTGCGAATTTTTCCTATAACTTTCCTTGGTTGTATAATTTAGCGCGTTTTGACTGAAGGTTATTTCGGGATCGATCATTCATATACGACTGTGTAATAGGATCGAATATGTTTTTTGCGCCTAGGAAAGCAGAATTATAACGAGTTTTGCCAGGTATGTTTTTGTTTCCCCTCAAAACACGTATATATTTAAACGAGCGATGGTCGTAAAAAAAAAAGAGCTCTACCATAACGGACATAAAATTGAAACTCCGCAATCCATATGAGATGAAGCCATTCTATATTGTCACTCAAACACGCAACACACAAAAAAAAAAATTTAAAACTGTTTTCCGCAGCGTGGGTTTCTGCATTAGGCTTACTTCTCAGGGTGTGACACAGTAACCTGGAACGGGTTCGTAATAGATCCTTTTCAGAAGTTCATCGAGCAACATTGGGGGTCGCTTTTTTAAGGTTATCCTGGTGATATCCCACACTGCCGGGTGATAGTTAGGAGGAGAAAATTGGTCAGAAGGGCGGAAGGAATCATATGTTTGTCTTTTAAGACTTAGGCTAGGTGGCGCAAGCTACCGCCCGTTACAAAGGGTATAGCCATTAACATCCGTCCAACATCCATGGGGGCGCGAAGCCTTTGGTTGGATCCGAGTTTTCTCCGAACGCTGACGCGCAGCACTCGTTTCCGATACGTTTTTCGCCGAGTGCAAGTCAAACACTAACGCCACCCTGTAGTGTCAAGTACATGCTAGTACATGCTCAGAGTGCGTGCCCAAACAATGGCGGAGTTGGAGAATTGGCACAGCTGCAACTACATGCCGCGCACTCTTGAAAAAGGGTAAGTGCGATGCTCGGTATGTTCTCAGAGCGCAAGTCAAACACCAGTTAAGGTGATAATGGTAATTGCCGTTTGAATACGCACATCTACCATCACGGACAAGCCTATGGAATGTTTTCACATTAAATCAATCCCTATACATCTTTATTTTTTCACAAGGGCGCAGCTTTTTTGAATGTCGTCTCTTTTAGTATGCGTTAAAACGTTGCTTTGATCTCTCCACACCACTGGAAGGTGTTTGCGAAAAATGCGTGATTGTCACACGTTCTTGTTTGGACTCACCTGTATGTTTCTCGCATGTTCCAGGTTGAGATGTTTTATTAGTTTTTGCATCCCGCATACCAGAAGCGGAACCGACGTGACTGAGAACGAAAGGAAACAAAAAAAGTCTATATGTTTTATTCTTCGCTTTAACATATATGTCTTCCGAGTTCAAACAAGTCAGAAGGTGCGAGGGAATCGTTAAAAATAACTTGCTCTTGACGCGTGCCCGGCAGCACATAACGACAAAATGGTGAGCAAGAGTTTGTTGATTTGAGTAAAGCCCTTCGGGACGAACTTTGCTTTATTACGTTGCTTAAACGATTGGTTAAATTAGGGTACCCCGATGTTGTTCTCTTTAGGCTAATGCCACTTTTTGTTTTACCCAATACCGACAACCCATATCACGTTGAATGCACCCGGAGCTCATACATTTCATCGTCATCTTAAGCAGGAAGTTTCTGAGATCGCATAATAATGGCGATAACTCACTCTGCTGGCTCTAGAAAAAAGACGTAAGAAAAATAGACTTAAACTTATTTACGCTATCAACAATGATTTAACTGGAATAGACAAATCTAATTATCTAGAAATGCCCCACTATATATCGAGTAGGAGGGACCACGTAAAAAAAATACGCGAAATAAAATGTCGAACTAACTATATGATGTTTTCTTTTTTTCCGAGAACTATATCGGAATGGAATGAACTGCCGTCTGATATTGTATCGGCTAACAGTGACTCTTTTATTAGCCTTATTAATGCAATGTAGGTTTCTGTGTTAAGTACATCATTGTTTTTTTTTCGAAATATCGCTATTGTGTGCTGGTGTGAATCATGTTTATTCATGTTTATTGATGTTGTTGGAAATTGCTGATATGTGCTGTTATGTGACTTTCCAATTTATAATGATATATGGAATCATGTAACCCACTCCTTGCTGTAATGCTCCGGCGCTGCAGAGAATAAATAAATAAGCATCCTTGAAATCTCTAAATCTTAACAATACACGGCTGATTTCCCTATTCAAAAGCAATCAAAAATTGCAACACTTGAACACACCGAGGTCATCTCCGGCGATGGGAGGGGCCTGTTTCCGAAACCAGGACCGCTGTCAGCCAATAGTAAGCGAAGGATGCTCGCGCCTCCGTCTGGTGGAGCCAAGGGGGATATATCGAATGCACGCGGCTCGTTGTCCATACAGCCCGGACTATTGTCACATTCAATTGGGGCGCACCACACCGCACCGCGCTGCACTGACGGACGCGTCACGTTGAGATGGTCGTGTCGGTTCGGCTCCACTACGTTCATTTGGGACTTCGTGCGGCTCACGACACCGGCGCGTTGCTGCACCAGCTGCACCGTCGAAAGGAGACCGTGCAGCTTCGCTCACTGCGGGGCGGTGCGGCCTTGAGTTAACGCTCTCCGTCTCCTTCGTCCCCTTCTTTCTCTCGCTTCGTCTTCCTCGTCTCGGTAAACACGGCGGCTCGGAAGACTCTCGCTAAATGGCGCGCAGCGCCACCCTACTTGCGGCGGATTTTGTTCAATGGTCCACCCGTTTATGTTTTGCCCTTGAAGTGACCGCGCCAAGCGCGTTGCACGGCGGAATGCTTCGTGTTCACTTGGTAGTGCGTCATGCGTTGCACCCGCGCTGTGGCGCGGCCTTGGGGGCAGCATTTTCTCGGTGCTGCGTGCGCCCCAATGGACCTTTTCCGAGAAGCGTTCTGCGCACGCGCGAGCGCCCGATGCCAAGCGGCGGAAGTCTGCACGAAAAATCGAGGAAATTCGGAAGGAGGCTGTGGATCAGCGAGTAGAAAACGTAATTGCAGCATACATATAATTGTGTTACGCAAAAAAGAAAGCGGACGGAAAGAATAACACGACGTTTAAGTGGACGCCACGAATGCCCCACTTGGACGGCGCGTTGGGCACGCCCCGCTGCTCAGAGAGCGAAGAAACTGGTAGCGTAGCTCCCATTATCGATTGGTAGCGCAGGTAGGTTCCATCCTCGATTTTTAGTTCGTGCAGCCACCGCCTGGTGCCGTCGGTATGTGAAAAAGGTCCATTGAATGTGACATTAGATTCAACTTTGCGAGCACGCGCTCGAGCGGTCGAGAGCTGACATCCGGACACATCCATCCCGCAGAAAAACAAAACAGAAAACAAACAAACATAGTTTGCTGTTTTTGAGACGATTATTGCAGTATCATGTTCCCCCTCCGCCAAAAATTACATACTTGACAACTCTTACTTGCTTCAATCATCTACAGAAGCATACACATTTTGTAATAACAGCGTTTGCAAACTTAAAAAGGCACTGACACATCAAAATTATATTTTTTTTTATTATCCGAAACGATTGAAAACCCTGCCGGGACATTACCCTCAAAATTCGAAACTTGGGAATTCACTGTTTGTGAATTAAAAAAAAAAAATTTCCAAATGCCGAGTTTGAAGTTCCCGCGCGATCCCCGGCAGTGCAGTCAGTCAAATTTTGCGGTCTCCTGCGACTCGACTTTCTCTCGGACCTCCGCTGACCCGATGCTAGGAGGAGGCGAGCTGGCGGGATAGAAGGGAGCCGGCGCGGGAAAAAACCGGTTTCTTCGAAAACTCGCCGATCTGCTCGAGCGCCGCCAAGTTTTCTTAGAGAAGAAGAAGAAGGTAAGGGCAGGAGGAGAAAACAGAGAGGTTAACCAAGGCGGCCTGCCCTCGGTTGGCTACTCTGAGTTGGGGAAGGGGATGAGAGGATAAAAGAAAGAGAGGACACAAACCTAGGAAGGGACATCTCACCGAACTCTGATTTTTGGTATTTCAAAAAGAGGGGCCGTAGTGCGTTCGCAATAGCCTTAAAAAACATGTTTCACGATTGCCGTTATTAAATGTTATAGGAATGTCGCCTACAAAGCTTCTAAATTTCCTGATTTTTGACGTCATCGATCAAAAGAAGCGAGGAGGTTGGGGCGGGAGATTTCAACGCCAAAAATAAAAAGCGCGCGCGCGCGCGGGGAAATGTTTTCGCGATGCAGTTTTTTTCCCCGTGTTTATGACTACAACTTGCGTCGTTTCAGAGAATAAAAAAAATACGATCTTTGGGGTGTCAGTGCCCCTTTAAAGGAATGTCGCGTTTTTGTTGGTCTCATGCCGTCCTGGCTGCCGGCACAATGCTCCTACCATCGCCGGAGAAAACTTCGATCTTTATTGCTTATTTAATGAAAAAACGGCCGCGCATTGTTATGATCTATAAATATCTGGGATGCTTAGATCCCGCAGAGTGAGTTATCGCCCTATTTAGGCGATCTCAGAAACCTCCTCAGGGCACCTGTGAGCGTGAATAGAGGACTATGTCGTCAATTTCGTTGCGTGTGCTCGCGCACACCGGCGGCTGTTGGCTCGTGTAAACATCGTGCGCCACTTATTATAGGACACTAAAATGTTTGGTTCAGCATCCCGTTAAATGGGTCATGAAACGATGTTTCTACTTTCTCTAAATACTACTTAGATTTACTCGCTAACTTTAACAACTGAATAAACTTGTCGTGGTATTTATTTCTAGGCAATGGCAATCACCAGAAATATTAGAGAAATATGAGCATCGTTCATCCCCTCCCCACGGAGCCCGAGCAAGCAGCCAAGTGGCCTGGTGCCCATCCTATGCCACCAACGATAATCATAGCCATACGCTGGGGTTGGCAAAATAAAATTAGAAAAACGCGTGTTCATCTCCAGGCATTGTTTGAGTTCGGCTATTCTCATCACCGCAGTGGTTACGCGAGCCCTCAACCCGAGCGCCCTCCGAGGTGTTGATTGTTAGGCACCAAAGTCGACTGATCACGTAGTTCCCATGTCCCATTCACGAGCCGCGCTTGACTGTCGTCAGGCGGGTGGTTTTGATCCTACAGCTACGCCATCAAGCTTTTCGAAGGCAAGACTGAAAAATAGTTCCTCCTTATTCTTGCAATTTCACCGCGACAAAGAATCTTCTGAAACAGTGGTGGTCTGTGCGAGTATACTTGGGCCAGACGAGGACCAGTGCGCCCCTGCAAAGTCATGAACATTCCAACCCGATATCGTTTCATGATTCCTTTAAGCGCGACCGCTATTAGTCTGTGCCACCAAGCTCAATACCATTCACTGCGGTCGCTTTGGGCGTTTCTCCCGGCCAGAACCCCGTTTCCAGAAACCAGAATCGAGCGGTAGTGCCCAGTAAAAAAGGAGTGTCCACCAAATAGCTTGGACATTCCAACTGTGCATGCGCATTACGACACCCAAAGCTGTTAGGTGGAGCTTTGGGTTCATCTATTGTAAAAGCTGGTTAAGACGAGTTCACAAAGCAGAGTTTTTCTACGTTTTATTAGGTTAAACCTTGTTCACCAAGTCCCGTTTTCTTTCATTACGTAACGTTACGAAAGCTTACGTACACGTCACCCGGACATCTGTGCTTCATACTAAGTGTGATTACCAATTCAAAGAAAGCCTGGCACGCAACATTCGGGACACGAATGTTTCGGTGATTCATGCCTGACGTAAGAAAACGTAAGAAAACGGTACTGTGTAAGCAAGCCTTAACGTGTATGCCATTGAAACATTCGTGTCTCGAATGTTCTTTGCCTGGCTATCTACTTGAAATTGTAGCCACGCTTAGTCTGAAGCACAGATGTCCCATTGACTTGTGGCGTAAGTAGACGTGTGCATTCATAATGTAACGTAGCAGAAGGGGGCTGTGTTAACTAAAGGTGTGAACCCACCTCTGAACTCTTCATTGCCAAGTGCTCGTGCCTGTAAGCGCTCTTGCACACGCTCTTGACGAAGCAAAGGAAAAAGAGCTCCTCGACGAAAATGCTCCAATGTCAACCCCCAAAGTAAAATGCGTACCAAGACACACTAGGTTACGTGGGCCTTACGAACCAATTCGCAATAATGTCCTCGCGCGGTTTTAACACACGATTTCTTTTTCTCCGTTTCAGGCTCGGGCTTGCGTTCTCTGCCGGCGGAGGCCACCTCCTGGGAAGCTGCCCGCACGGAGCGGAGCTTCAGGGACAGGCCCGGCTCGGGTCTGGGCTTGGGTCCGAGCTCGGGCCTTGTGCCGGGACCGGGATCTGCGCCCCCCGTCGTCAGCGGAGGGCCGGCAGCGGGAAGCGGAGTCCTGTCCTCGTCGTCTTCGAACGGCGTGGGCGGCGAGCCCCGTCTCGGCCAAGCGCCTACTGGGACGACCCCCACTTCAGGCCCCACTTCGACAACAGCACCGACCGGAACGTGACGGCCCAACTGGGCAAGTCCGCCTTCCTGCACTGCAGGATTTCGCAGCTCGGAGACAGAACGGTGAGTCCACGTCGGAGTGTGATGTCGTCATGTTCACTATAGGCCTCCTGCGCTGAAGCTTTGAACAAACTGTAGCGCCCTCGTTTTGAGTAGTACAAGATCACCTGATCGAGCCTCGCGCTACTTATGGCACGTTGGTCGAGCTTTTTTAACTCTGCCTGGTGCTGAAGAACGAAAAACACCTTTGGACGCCAAATATCGGCCAGACTCAACGCCGGAAGACAATCAAAAGTGCCAAATTCATGACACCACCGCTAGGGTACGCGTCCATTATCACTGGGCGGTGACGTCGAAACACCTGTGTCGCGAGGCTTTCATTTTTCTTTTTCTTTGTCATGTCTACTTTGGAACGCGTGAAACGGCATCTCATGGCTCGCGCTCTTAGCGTCTTAGCTTTGACGGCGTTCGGATTTTTGTTGTTTCTTTATATTTTCATCGTGATCTCGCGCTCCGCACCAGAGCAGGCACACTTCTGCATGCCTGACAGTTTGAGACGCTCAAGTTTGTACTACCCAAAACAAGGCCTAACAAGTCCCTTTTCGCAGCACCCCCTGGGCAACGCAGGAGGCCTATCGGCGACGTGCGCGATCGAAAGTGTCGTTGCGGTCGGCCTCCCACAATTGGTTGAATGCTGACTGTGACTTCAGCAAAGGATTTTTCATCGACAGAAATAAGAGTAATGGAAGAACTTCAATTTTGACGGTGTTGGCAGTGGTAGTTTCACAACGCAATTATTCAAGCTTCCATCATGTTAATTACAACCACCGTCGAACTTGTTGTTCGCGAGGTAATGACGTCACGAAAGGGAACCATAGGAGGGAGCCACCGAATCATCTCGCCGCCAATACCATCTGGCGGCTGCCGAAGAACGGGAAAGAATAGTCCTCTCTGGCGTTGGAACTGAACACTTTAATATAGCCACTGACGAGGCGAGAACTATAGGAAGGAGCTTCAGTTGTCCCGCCTCCAGTCTGCACGCTTTCTACCTTTGACAACCCTTCAGCGTCTTCTGCACCCCGAAAGCGGACGGGCAGTCGAAGCACGGCGGAAGGCAGGGAGTGCGTGCTGGAGGCCGGGAGTGAGAAAGACATGCCCCGTGGTTCTCACTCTGTCAACGATTATAAGAAAAATACATTCCACTCCATGCCAAATCCCCCCCCCCCTCTCTAGTGGTATGGACAGTTCGCGTAAAGAAAATGCACGCGCAACGCGTTGTCCACACACTGCTCAGAGTTCGCGTGGGGTCGAAAGAGAAGCGTTGCCGCCGGCACACCTATAGTACAGTGTTCTAGAGAGTTGTAGTGGCAAGAGCGATGGCCGCTTTGTGAAGATTTTGCGCGTAGACGACACCGTGGCGCTGCTGTTCTGTGCCCTAAGAGCGCGCCCCCGTCAGCCCCATCGTCAGCGCTGTTCGGCGCTTACTACTATGGCCAACGCCTCCGCGAAAGCTCCAGTCGAGCTATAGCAGGAGGCGTTGCTATGCTCGACTGGAGCTTTTCGCGGTGCGAAACAATTGTTCATGTGAAAAATTGTAGTTCTGCCTGTGGACTAATGCCTCTAGAGTGTGTGCTATCCTCTACTTGAAATATTCGCGTGTTTTGAGGGAGAATATCTGATTAATATCGACTCCTCCCCCTCCCCCACCCCTGTACTGACAAATTGTTCAGCAACCCTATCACTTGGGCTGCAGGCTTAATAGCTGCGAAAGAAACCACGAGATGCTGATACAGCAAGAAAAAATAGACAAATAAATCTCCATTTATCTTCATAATAAATCTCCGTTCAAGAAAGAAACGCTGAGCAACAATTAACCCATGTGGTCTAGTGTAAAGCTCGCGATCTTTTCGTGCGAGATCACCGCACTCTGCCTCTTGTTAATACGTGATGTCGCGTAGATGACGCCAGAGTAGTTTGGTATGTAAATCCGTGACCAAAACTGTGTTGATAGCTTCAAGTGCTCTACAAATGCAGTGTGTTGAGCACCTATGAAGATCGACTTGTCGGGTTTATCATGCGAAGAAATTGACAGTTCATGGATGTCTCGTCGCAACTGGCGGGCTTTCTTCCCTGGCTGGGTCACTACTGTTGCTGTCCGCTTCCTTGTTGGCCATTCACGGGGCATCGCATTTGAGTGGTACGCCGGGAAATCAGGCAGCAAAGTGGGCACGGCATCTTCCGGGAGCACTGACTTAGTCCGTGGCATCCTAACCTCTTCGCCATTAACGATGTTCACATAGTCCCGAAGGATGAGTTGCGGTTCAAAATGTCTCTCGCACACCGCTTATGTCTCAGCGAGGCGTTTATCTTCTCGTTGAAGATATTTTTCCCACTGTAGTTTGTGCGACACCTCCGTTGGTGCACGCAACAGTGACTGCTTACGATCGCTGGTTTTCAGGCTGCCCTTGTAGTCCGGGTAGCCCGACATCGCATCCCGGCGCGAAGCAGTGTGTGCCCGTCTTTTTCCTATACATTCATGACTGAGACGGCAAAGG
The DNA here is from genome assembly GCA_037355805.1 of Ixodes ricinus. NCBI lineage: Eukaryota > Metazoa > Arthropoda > Arachnida > Ixodida > Ixodidae > Ixodes > Ixodes ricinus. Next base: position 27,513 of record JAZHYW010018588.1, read on the forward strand.
AACGATGAAGACTCTCCACCATTACATCACAAAAAAGTGCTACGGTGCTACAATTTGGAGAAGCGTACCGCCTCACCCCTCGTCTTCTTCTTCGCTCATCGCACGTGTGCCATTAATTCTCCTAGGGCACAGAACTCCAGCGCCGCTCGCGGTATCTACGTCAACCGTCTGCACGCGCCCCATTGTAAGCTGGCGCCGCTCTTGCCACTGCATTCTCTAGAACACTGTACCTATAGATAGTGGGTTTTAGACGCAACAGAAACGGCCGTCTGGAGTGTTGTAATCACCCAAACAGTACGTGACCCCGCTTTTGACATAAAGTTGAAATTAAGCTAGATATATCATTATTTTACACCGGTACCAATCTGATATTTTAGCGACATATTGAAAAAACAAATCCAAGCAACTTAGAGCAAAGGTCGTAAGGCCACACCCGCTTATAACGCGTTAGCTCTAGTAAAGCATTTAAAGAGTCGATTCCTATAGTCTGGGTTATTGTTACTAAGAGTCGCGGTTAAACAATATTAAAAGGGGCAAGTAATGTTACTTTGGTGCGAGAATAGTAATTTAATTAACTTTAGGCGTACGTACGAAGTGACAATTGGAAAAAAATCTTGTCAGTGCATCAGAGGCTTTACCACAACACAGGTGCAGTTCTGGGCAGTTCGTTCGTTGCTTTCTAGTTTTAAATCTCCTCTAAGCCCGTCTAAATTTAATATCTTATGATAGTTGACTTCATTTGCGACGCCTGGTGGACCCTGAGCCGCAAATATCGCAAACAATCTTACAGTCTGCGTCCCGGGTTTTCGGTGTTCCCTGTTCGTGTGTCTCATTATGGAAATCTCGGTTGTGTAGCTAAATTGTTTTGCCTGTACCACAATCTGCGAAACATTTTTTGTGGTGAAATTGAAATATCCACTTTAAGCAACGAAAAGAGCACAATGCAAAAAAGTTATCAAGTTTATGAGCTACCTCAGTATTAGTTATCTGTACCTGTATCCACATTATAATAACTGTGTTATCAAAATAACCCTCAAAGCCCTAACCCCATTTTAGATTTCTATAGCTACAGGCTCGTTTCAACGTGAACCCAATCTGCGGCATTAGGCCAGGCGTCGTGACATCCTCACCCGAAAACGATTTCAAGCATTCTCTGTTTGAAGACGGCGTTCCATTTGGGGAAAATTTAGGAAAACCCCAGGAAGAACGCGACCCCTCCCCCGCTCTTTAAGATGCTGCGCTGCAATATTCCCGCCTCCCGTTGAAAGCCAACGAGGCGTAACAGGCTTCCTCGTTTATTCAGCAAAGTATAAAAAAAAAAAGTTCAACAAATAGCGAAATGCACGCGCTGGGTTGCTCGCTATGCCCATTCCCGCTTGACATCCTCGCGCGACAATACGGGGGACAAACAGCGTGTGCCTAAATTGCGCGTCGCTCCGCTCCGATGCCTCCAAATTTGAATCTGCGAGCGCCAGATACGCCGCCAGCTATTTAGAGGACGCCTTTGTTGGCCCGTTGTTTATTTCGTTTTCTGCTCCGCACATCTTGCTTTGAGCAGGCTGGGCACTGAACGCAGAAAACGGGGTAGCGCGCGGACTTGCAGATTGCAATAGATGCTGCAACACGCACTTTGGAGATGGTAACACTGACAAGAAAATGACGTCTAGAAGTTACCGGTTTCTTTGTTTCTTTCTTATTGTCGAGTAATAGAAATTTAGCGGATGGTTTTCTGAGACCTCATTCAGTAGCTAACGCGTACATACGTACAGAGTGGCCGGTATGGCTTTAGGTGTCAGTACGCTGCGCAAGTGCGTTTCTGCTTCATGATATGAGAAACACCGCCTTGACGTATGAAGTGGGCATGCGCGAGTAAGTAATCCCGTAAAATATAAACTCATACATTAAAAACTATATTCGTATTTGAAACTGCAGTTTTACAATATTTTTATAGTTTGCCCTCAAAATGCACGCTCTCTTACTCATTTTACTAAATTCGAGACCCCTTCGTCAATGAGTTTCGAATGAATTGAATATCAGTGACACATCGGGACATGACTACGGAGAGTTTATCTTTCATTCACGGTTGAGTTTGTGCCAGTGGTGTCCACTGATCTCTCCTTGCTGTTATTCGGTTCAAGTCTTTTCCCAGATCCTGGGAAAAGTTTGAGAAAATCCTAAGCCGTTCCACGATTCGCACTGCTAGTAATTAAAAACGACGTTCTCAACGACTCCTGACCGGAGAAACAATTCTAGAATTCGAGCCGATTTTACTGAGCAAAACCTTCACATTCGGGCCTGCACGCAGTTTATAGTGGGCAAGACGCCGACCTCTTGTTGCTTTTTTACGATAAGGAAAGAGGTACATTGAAGACAAGCAAACAAGACGTCTTGTTGCAATGTGTTTGTTTTCTAGATTATTATTATTAATGTTGAGGTGCCTCCTATAGAGCCCAGGCGACCCTCAGAAGTGCTCGCGTTCCGCGGGTATCTCTCGGGGACACTGGACGTCCTCACTTGATGTGTGCCGAAGACTTCTTGGTCTGTGGGTGTCGGCAAGGCGAACCCCGTCTTCATACACTCCTTCTGCACGAGCCCCGAACTGAGAACGTCGACCAATACGGAGAGGGTGCCATGTTATACGCCTGCTTGCTTTCTCAGCCACCCGCGGTTGCAAGGCAAAACTTTGAGGGCTTCGCAGACGTGCCCCTAACCATTTTTAATTCCTCGCCGCTCCAGCGGGAAGCCGCCACCGCCGATATTTCCGAGGCAAGGAAGCGGCGGCGGCAGCACTGGACGCTCGCTCTTTGGAATCGATGATCGCCTCTCGCTCGAGCACCACTTTTCCGGGGTCTAAGCTCCTTCGTAGACGCCGAGAAGACGGAGCTCTGTCCGCACAGACGATAATCTGCTGCGCGAATATTCACGTGGTTTGCTCCGGTCACAGTGGCGAAGACTGAACGAAAAAGTATCTGCGTTTAATGCACGCAACATGATGCACTCCGAATGTGAGTGCATTATAGAAGATATATTGCACAGTCATAAATTCGCCATTTGTCCTTGCGGTTAAAAGGCAGCTGAAGCACTTTTCAAGAAATCTGAGTTCAGAACGTGCAGCGATTTGGCAAGCGGTGATCCTCTCTGTTACCTGTCATCTCCCCAGAGCATCGTGAGGTCATTGACGGTATCCTTAAGCCAGCTTAGTGGCGAGCAAGGGTCATCTGACCCCACTGATGACGTCACTTTTGCTAGTCTTTTCTTTCTCTTCGCTCTCGCGCTTGCCTATTGTCGACGTGACGCAACGGGCGCGTCTACGTCGAAATTCTAATTGCATATTCAAAATAAAACGTAAGACACATAATTGTTAAGGTGTCTAAATGACAAAATTGTACTGTTCGTTCGAATTCAAGAACCTCTTCAACTTCCCCTTTATTGTTCCTAGAGCTCCTTCTGTAGTGTACATTTTATATACAGCGAAGAGGTTTTTATGCGGTAAGTTGAAATTACAACTTGTGGGCATACGTGAAAAGCTAGCTGCCATTGTCTCTGCTCGCTGTCCGAACGCGTTGAAACGCGGACCGGCGTTCGAACGCGTTCGAAGATTGAGTAAAAACCCAGAGCTCGGTTTTCTGACGTCACCGCGCTCTCGTCTCGGCCTCTCCACCAGTTTCTACCCGCATTGGCTCAGCAGAGTGACGCCGAATCTCACAGATCGTTGGATGCAGAATCATCGCAAGCAACGCCATACGCCGATTCGAACAGTTAATGTCGTCAACTTTTGAAAGTTTCGGTGCGGATGTTTTGACCGTAGCGACAACGCTGCAGGAATGTAAACCAGACGCCGATTGGAAAATGCGCGCGCCTAAAATCGGAACAGGCCGCTATAGTGTTCTTGGATATGATTGATTTCCGATAGCGCGGGCCGTTTGGAAACAAAAAAGAGCGAAAACGAATCAAATGCGGAGAGCAAGTCGTCTGCTTCTTGTGCAGGAGTTGTCAGTGACGTCAGAATGACACCGAGCTCTGATTGGCTCTGATTGAAGGATGGTGGAGAGACCTCAAAGCAAGCTGCCTTCATGTCTACCCACTATCCTTCAATCAGAGCCAATCAGAGCCCGGCGTTCTGACGCCACCACAACCCCTGCAAAAGAAGCAGACGAACTTGCGCTCCGCAAAGGCGAAGTCAGCGATATACAGTAACGCATTCACAGAACGTCAATAACAAAAATGAAACACGTTTATAATTCTCTGTAATGCCTAATTAGAGCGCAGCTCTTGAGGAGGAGGAGGGAGGGTCACGTGTGAAGTAAGGCGTGACATCACGTCTGACGTAGCGTGGGTAAAATTCACCTGCTAAATTTACCGGAAAAAATTTCCCTGGTTGAGTGGCGGCACGTGTGACATCACGAGGGTAAAATTTTCCCGCTAAATTTGACGGAAAAAGTTCCCGCGAAGTTAAAGGTAAACTTTTGCTCTCGTGATGTCCCACGTCACGTGTGACGTCATTATGGGAAACGTCCCATAATGCAACGCGCTGTTACGCGGACTGCGAAGGCGCGGGGCAACTGCGACGTCGTCGCCGCTCAAGCCAGAAACGGGCGCCTAAGGGCTGCACTCTAAAAGCAAAGTAGCCATGAAGGAGTGGAAAGCGGTGCGATCTTTGACCAACGTCCAGCAGTTTTCTGCGCTCGCTTTCGTTCGCAGGAGCCATTTCGTAGGAGCTGTAGCTGTCGTTGTAAGCTACGATCCTGAATTGCATTCGGTACACGTTCCACAAGCGAACTGCAGGTATTACAATTTTTGCGCTCATTAGTCCGCGGTCACACCGGTTCTACATCGTACGAGAGACTCGGAGTTTCTCCGCAGACACGAGGACAGAAATATCCGCGGACACGCCTGAAGCATGTTCGAAGCGCGTTTGCGTCATACACATGCACGCTTCGAACATGCATGCAGACAGTGTTTTTGTATTCTATAATGTAACAAAATCGTCATACAAGTAAGACACGTGCCCCAGACACTTTCTGCAGGCTGTCTCTTGTGTGATCTGTTAGCAGCTAGCTTGACCGCGACTTTAGGGAATAGGGAAGAGGCTACAATTGTTTCCACGTGACTCTTTTATAGTCACTGACACGGTGAGAACGACAGGGTAGCGAAGCGTACGCTTTCCCGCATCCAGCGCTATCTTCGTGCCTTCGTCAACGCTTCGAAGTGTCGTGCATCTCGAGGGCGCACGCGCAGTCAGAAGCATATATGGCGGAAGGCACGGAGCGCGTGCTGGGAAGCCGGGCGTTCGAAAGACCCGCCCCGCTGTCCTTCTGTTGGTGGCGACAACAACTGCCATCATAAAGCGCTTCCCCTAATTTCCACCACCCCCCCAAAAAAGCGGTGCCTCGTTACGCAAACTCACGGGCATAATTAAGAGACCACTTAATTTCCGGTCGGACCCCGTGGAATCGCGCGTGACAGCGACATGCACCAAAATGAACGATGCGTCGCGTGAGGCAAAAATAGGACCGGCGGGATCGAAGGGAAAAAGGGAAAGAGAAACGTGAAGGAAAGGAGGAAGTGGAGAGGGAACCAGGCTACGTGCACGCTTCCGCTGGGCTTGATTCGTGCCTAATTGAAGTGACCATTTTGGGCTCCAGGAATCGTTAATAAGCCCGCCACCAGGCTCTAGGAATACAGAGAAATAGAGGGCAAATGAAATTGAGCGCGGACGAAATCAACTTGATCGAAAGTTTATGAGAAAGTTTTTTTATAATTGTAAAGTCCCCTATGGTCAACGACCACTTAGGAAACGAAATGTGCGGCGAGTCTCAAACAACTTATTATCCTACCCCAGCTATTGGGGCTGTGGCATTAGCTCACAAGGGCGCCGAGTTACTAATCACCGAACAAGAAGTGTGAACATAATGAGCTAATCCCGGCGTTATTTTGTCATTGACTCTGCATAGTTCCTTTTCTTTCTGCCGGGCTTGTAATGTGTGCAATCGTAACCTTATCGCTCGCTTATATTTGTCTCTGCTTTTTATAGTTGCGATTGTACTCCCGCTCGCGTACTTAAACTTTCGTCAAAGTGTCGTTTTTTTCAATTTTCTTTTTTCCTTCGCAAGCAAAAAAAAAAATGGCACGTGGATTGCACGCACATTCATATACATGTGTTGCACTGACGTCACATCGGATACTTTTGACCACCATGTAAAAGGAGCTAAGGGAAGCTGTTTTTTTTTTCTTTTAAGAATTTTGAGTGACGGGTTAATTTTCTATAATCTTCTGGGAGGAGAATGGCGACGTCTGTGCAAATCCGGGAGGCACAGAAGAGGATCCTGATAAGAGGGAGCTCCCTTTTCCCCTGTTTTCTGATGGTCATCGGAGCTCTCTTTGAATGACGCCACGTGCAACCCATGTATGGACAGCTGTCGAACATCCACACAGGCAGCTCTCTATTAAAGGGGTAGTGCAACGATATTCGTTTGGAATGTTTTTCACACTACACGAGCTTACTGGCACTAGTGGGACCCAAGTATACACTCGCACGTAACTACACTGACCAAAAAGCTTCTTTGTTGCGGTGTAAGTTTAAGCACGAAAGCGAGCGTTTTCTTTCGATCCCTTGACAGAACTTGATGACGTAGCTCATGTGTCGCACTACCCACCAGTGACGATATTTGAATGCGGCTTCATGATTAGGCCCCAGCATTCCGTGAGCGCTCGTTTTGGGCTGACAAGCATTCGGGTAGTGACCCGTGTCCAATCGCTGCAATGACGACAATAGCCGAATCATGATGTCTAGTACTCAGCGCGGACCCGGTGCTTTGACAACTGCAGCGCGTGGTACGATCAACATTGTCGGAATATAATCGGCTCCAGATCACGTGGCCGTTTGTTCTGGCTGCAAGTTGAGGAGGTAAACGCCGCTCATTTTTGTTTTATTTTTTTCGGCGACTTCCATTGCGTGTTGTGAAAAACGATCGCGTGTTTTATACGTCATTAGCGCGAGGGATTCGTTTTAAGCGATATTTGCGCTAAGTACAAAAATCGTTGCATCGCCCCTTAAATGACGAATCTAGTCTTTTTAGGCATCGCTCATGGACACATTCGACTGATTAGATCGAAACAGGTAGAGACGAGGTTTAAGTCAAGATCTCAAAATAGAAAACGAGATATACGATAATAGAGTGACACAATGCCGCCTCCAACTTCGTCGAATGGCCATCGGCGAAAGCATCTATGACCGCTTTCCTGCACACCCCAGGGACAGCCGAGCCAATGCGCGATCCATGATCACCAGACGCGGCGCGACCGCACTAATAAAGACTCAAGATGGCGGTCATGTGGTCTTCGACAGTGTGCGTAGATACCCTATGGTGGATTCGCGTGGTGCTTTCAGCGCGCTCTAGAGCGCTCGTTCGAGGGCGCCTTAGATCAAGTGGTGGGAAGAGAGCGCAGCGACGTGATCGCGTGGTTCATTCCGAAGGCTTCCTCCTCCAAGAGCGCTCAAGAGCGCGCTGAAAGTACCACGCGAATTCACCATTCGTGTTTCCAACTGCTCGGTCGGGGTCACGTGGTTTAAAGACAGCGTCTGCAATACAAGCGGCGAGGCGGTGACGGACGCGTCGATCGTCTGCAAGCGTGATCAACCTCTCCTTCCGCTTTCCTCCTTGCCACGCGAGAACGCAGCGCATGCGCACTTACGACAAATACGCCCAGGAGACGCCCGCCATTAAATTGCAAACGCTCTCCGTGGTTCGAGTTGCTTCCTCTCCTAAATCTAGACTCTCTGGTCGTCGGTCGCCAAAGCTCGCGTCGTGCCGCATCGACCCGCTGCCGGCGCTGACCAGCCACCTATTTATTGGGCAGCGGAGCAGTACATCCATAAATCAGGCTTGCTTCGCCGAGCTCAGCCATGCTCGCTATCTGAGACGGGACGGGCCAGTGGACGCGCCTAAAGAAGGCTACCTTCTCCTAGGAGGGATATCCGGCTACGTCTTGACTTGGGCCGACTTCGGCTGGCTTAACCTGGATTGGCTGAAGGTCTAACAGACGCGGCTATCTTTCTCTAAGAGGAAAATCCTGAGACGCGTAGAGTTGACCTGGCTGGGTCTGGATTGGCTCTGGGCCTATGACAGACGCCGACACCTTATTAAAGGGCAACTGACAGGGTATTTATGCTCGCCGAGGTTTTTATTTGAACATGACCTATATGAGCCCAACTACCCAGAACACAAATTGAGTCACAAAATTCGCTTCTTTTTTGTTTTCTTTTTTTTTCGCACCAAAGCAGCCGGTCGAGAATTGACCGATTTCAGTCGCGCTCGCCCTTTTTCTCCAAGGTCACATGGCGTTCAAACTATGTGTACCAAATATATTCAAAGTCATGGGTCATCTAAGGCACACATTCAATAATAAATACAGTAAAGAATATGGGGCGTCCAAGAAGCCGGAGATACGCTGATCGCAAAAAGGGACTGTTGCACAGGTCACAAGAAGTATACATGTACACGTCATTCTCAATATGGCGACTTACCGCGGGCTGAACGACGCGATGGCGGAGCGCGACGGACGTAAGGCCGCTACTTCGGAAATGACGCTCCTGGTAGCGGCCCATCGATCTTCACGCGCAGAACATCGAGCGGAAGGGATAAAAGTGAGAAACAATCGCACGACAAACGGTGCACGCAATTTTCGTCGTCGTCGTCGTCGTCGTCTGTTTCATAAACCGGAAAAGCGGAAAAAAAAACGCGATCGGGTTTAGTAGACACGTGACTTCCGGCGTTTCTCCGTTCTCATGTTTCGGTTTCGATTTCGAGCAGTTTACTTTTTCTTCTTATTTATTATGGACGTGACTCTGTAGCAAAATACTGATTGGGTAGTTTTCTGACACCATAAAAATTGCCTGGCAAAAAATTTAAAAATTAATTGGAGGTGGGGGTGTCAGCGTGTCTTTAAAGGTGATATCTATACTTCGTTTCATCGTAACTCAGAGCGTGGTCAAGGGCAAGAACACAAACGTGAACGGACATACTAAAAGTGAAAGTTCACAGTACATTTCTTGCGCATGATTGGTTTTACCCGCTGATAATACACGTACGCACTCTAAAAAACGGGTGTAGTGTTAAATCCATTTGTCCCATAAAATGCACACCAAAACTTACGTTCGACGCACAGTGCACTGCCATTGAACTGACGGCCTCACCTTTTACGAGAGGCTTGATAACGGTGCGATGTAACTTATTAAACAGCTAAAGTACGCATCAAATACTACAACAAGAAACAAAAAAACACTGAGGTTTTGCAGTAAGGCCAAGAAAACCCCGAATAATATTTTTTTTTTGTAGGGAGTAACACGTACATTACCTATTTTATTATGTTGTACCACTCTGCTATAAAGCCGCTTGTGAAAGTTGGTACCGTCGGTTCGACGTCAGTGCGCTGTGCGTCGAACAGAAGTTTTGGGGTGTATTATATGGGTCAAGCAGTGTTGTGCATGTTACCGAAAATACGTAACAAAACTGCGTTACTCTTTAGCTTGGAAAAAAGCTAACGCGTTACAGAGCTCCGTTACCATTTTGCAAATGTAACGAAATACCGGTGTCGTTACTTGCCATGACTAACGGACGTTACTTTTACGTTAGTTTGTTGTTACTTTCTGTTTCACTGTTAGTATATGACTGTTTGTATATGACTGTAGCGTCTCATCCACAAACGTCTCCACAAGATTGTCGAACCGTTCTTGAGAAACAGGAACTTGATGCATACGGTCGACCTTCAGCTGCTTCAAAAAGGGCGCGTCGGGACAGTGGGTTGTAGTCTCGGTTTTTTGTTTCTTTGAAAGCACCTAGAACTCTGATACCTTCTCCGAGTGGAGGGACTGGCGGAAAAAAACCAAAAACAATTAGGACTGATGAGAACAAAAGCAGTTATTTTCTTGTTATCAGTGGTGCGGTACAACGAAATATTATAACTAAATGAACTGCATCACTTTTAGTTAAAAAGACTGCCTAAATATATCGCAAACGTAAATATCCAAAAGACGTGTTGATATATAACTGCCATGATATATTTACCCTCCTTCTGAAATATACAAGTAAACTAAATTGAGCCATTTTCGAACAGCTTTTTGAAGAGTTTTC
>JAZHYW010018589.1:0-22414 GCA_037355805.1 Ixodes ricinus
TTATCATAGTGGGACAATGCCAGCAGGCAAGAAGACGAGGGCAATCCGGTAACAGGGGACAGTACATTGCCTTTCCTTTCGAACTCTTGAAGAAATAAAAAATACGTCCTCTGGCTATCAAAGATGGGCTACATCTCTTATATCTGTATAAGCTTTAAAATGTTCACCCCGTGACTGCGATATGACAGCGTCTTTCATTCAAATTAGTAAACGAATGAGATGCACCAACACCTTCCCAGTGGAGCTTTGGATTTAAGAAATAAAACACGCTTTGACCACTTGCCGGGCTGCGCCCGGTATGGACCTGATAATTAGGCATCCCATCGGGCCGGGTCGGGGTCGGGTAAGACTAAGAATCAACGGACCCGGGCCGGGCCGTGCCGGGCCTCAAAAAGTAGAGCTTGTGCAGTGTTTATAATTACCAGTGTGTTTAAAAACTAGGACACGCTATACGCAATCGTTTTCGCTCGCCGAAGAATAAACCTGACCGCATGTAAAACGGGGGTGGACTAAAGCAGCCGATGTCAATAACCCCGTGTCAAGTGGCACGCAGCAAACGCCCCGTCCTCTTTTCCTCACTTTCAAAAGCCCTATATTCAGGAGCCCATGGCGCGAAATGTTTTTGCCAGCTGGTCATGTCCCCAAGTGTAGGGCAGATAATTTTGCTTTTGACTAAAAAGAGAGTATGTGTGCAGGCAACCTTGAGTAAGGTAATCATGCCGTGCACGAGACTCAAGTAAGAAATAACTGAATAAAACTTCCATTCTTTAGGCGTGCGCTAAACACATGTTCACGTCTTGCGACGTTAAGAGTAAAAGCACGCAAAAAATATCAGTCACATGGCAAAAACATTTGAAGTTACTGATTATCTCACTAAGCATTGAATCAAAGCTTTCCTCGACTATGAAGCACAGACGGATTCGCAGATCTGACGAAGTGTGTTTTGTCAAAACTGTTAAGGCTCGTTTAAACATTTCAAACCGAGTAGAGACCAGTTGAAATGAGACCGGCGTTTAAGCCTCTTACGGCGGCTTAGGACCTGCTCCGCAGCTGTCCATCTGGTCCTACGCCGTCGCAAGAGGCTTAAGACCAGTCTCGTCTAACTCGGACGTACTCGGTTGCAAGTGTGTGAATGGGTGTTCAACCTTCAGCTAATGGCGCTATACGTATCGTAGCACCGAACTCCAGTTCCACTCTTTTTACGTCGTTCTAAACAAATAAATCTATACGTCTAGGTAAAGTCTAATTCTCCGTGCGACATCGGAGCGCACTGCTGGTGATGCAAATGTATGCAATTGACCCTTATGCGTCAGTCTACGTCGTCTCGCGGTTTAAGTAAACCGCATGCTAAGTAAACCGCATGCATAGCTTGCCAAGTGTCGCCATTCTTGGGTACCGACTGGTAATTCTACTTACTGTTTTTTTCGAACTACAACTTCTAGGGTGTGCAACTTGCACGGACCACATTGCGCTTGTAGGGTCCCTCAAAGTTTAGGTTAAGACTCAGTGTAAATTCATTTGTACTTGAAGGTGCATTGCAGTGTCTATAAATCACACCAAAACTGCCTTAGAAACGGGTGTTTTGGACACAATAACACCCATGCAATGGGTGTTCAAGCCAGCATGACACCATACGAAACCGTGCAAGGGTTTAAGGGTCTACTGGTGCACAGATTTACTTTTGACTGTGAACGACTGTATTAGGACCGCTTGTGGCTGCTTATAATAGAAGCAGTGGCGCTATCAGGCAAAAACCCTTAGAATACTTAATTTCAACCCACGTATAGTCAAACTGAAGCTTTTGTAGTATTTGCAAGATCAAATCTGCGGAGTTCTCTTGTAACATTTTCAGATTGCATAATGCCCATAGTGAAATTAGTAGAAATATATCGGTCGGATGAGTACCCACATATCTCAATATATGTCGCCAATTTGTTATTCTCATCATAGCAGAAATACGCAGTGGTACGCAGCCGGTCACACTCAACTGAAAATTTGCAAAAGAGTCACGCTATTTTGTATTGAATGTAATGCATGGGTGCCTACAATAAGAATATAATTCTGCTGTTGACAACATGCTAAAAAAATCATGCTTGAAGTGGTCGCTGCGTGTCTGCATCTACTCATGCATAAAACACAGAAATGGGGAATACATTTGGAACTTTTTTTTACTTTTGCTTCCTGCACATGCAGCTTTTTGGCTCTGAATTATGCCTTGTATGTTGCAATAAAATGTTCTGCATGAATGTATGTCTGCAAACAGTAACACCTAAAAGGAATTCCAATATGTTGCAAACATTAAATAGCATTCTTATATACCTTGAGTTAAAACGTCGAATTGGCTGCGTGATAGGTTGTAGTTTCTTCACTCTGTTGATGACTCGAAGCAGCCGTCTCCTTGCAACTTACACGATCGTGTCAGTGTCCTTGAAATTGGGGCCCACGTGCATGACACAAAAAACTAAGGGTTTTTCGGTCTCCTTAAACAAGACTAACAGAAAACATTATTTTAGATATACTGAAATGAGCATAACACATTTCTGGCTGAAAATCAAACTGAAATTCATGCTGGTGAATCCCCAACCTGTTCTGCTTTGAGTATGGACAATCGTTTTCCACTAACTGCTTTTGTGTCGTCACTCAATCACGCCAGCAGGAGCAGTCGGCAACATGAAAGAGCTACGGATATTATTAACATTTTAAAAATCTCCTGTAATTCATTCCTTGCATGCGACGTAATATGACACCGTACCATTCTACTAGAGGCCGTAGTTTCTGTAGCCTACATTTTACATCATCGAATTTGTTCTTGGAAAGCCTTGGTGAGAAGAACAGATTCGATGGCGCTAAAATGTATACTGCAAAAGGAACGGTCACAGGAGCATGGTACAGAAAGATGGCGGTCGACTTAACGTCAATTCATGTCATATATTTCTTGATGTGATGAGCAAATGCGTGACCAATTGAGTGGTCGGCAATCATCTGCCAGGACAACTTCGAAGGAAAACATGACAAAGTAAACCAGTATGCAAACCAAATACGCCCCATTGCGTTTCTCGATTTTGTCTGAAGTGGATTAACCCACCTAGTTTACGAGATTTATGAACACCAAACGTTATGTCAACTAAAACTTTCTTAAATGCGAACTATTAGAGTTGTATACAGAACGGGCTCATGCATGGCATTGAAGAATATGTATTTGGCGAAAGATGCTGTTATGTGAATCCAAAAGATGCTTAATGAAGCCACCTCTTTAAGGTGAACTGTTCCTTTAGCGATATATTGTTTTTGAAATGCCATTTAGTAAAATCTTTGTCATTTTTCGTGATAAACTCTATCACCGATCCTTCGCAAATGTTTTTCCGCGACTGTGGGACAGAAGCACATTTAGACGAAGAAGACTTCGTTCATGTGCGACGTCCATCAGCATAAATCCTTTTATACTTTTATATCTATGAGCAGATACTATGAATGTGAGAATATTCAAAACGTCCACATGTTCGAGAAATCAATTTCTCGCAATTTTTAACAGTATACAGTATTTCATTTTCATATTCTATACATCATCCTATAAACAATTTAGATGGCATCAGATAAGCCCGCTCTATCACTGTCACACTACCAGGTACAATGGAAAATGAACAGTTTTTACTTTCTACGTTCGTTGTATCCTCTCAATTTTGCCGATTTATGCTGAAATGCTAGAACCATCTTCTTGTTGTGAGGCGGCTTCCAAGTTGGTCGCAGACTGTGATAGTGGGCCAGCCTGCAACAGTTCCTGCATAAATCTCATGTCGTGTTTTCACCCTAAAAGCAAAAGTCGAATATTTGCTTTCTCTAAAATGAAAAAAGAAATTGATGTTTTGTTCGGCAGATTTAAGCTAGTCAGTGCGAGCACGTCATACACAGATAAGTCACTTCTGTGATTTTATTAATTAAAAGTTGCAATAATTTTAACTTGCTTCAATATACAAGTATGTACTAGTTTTGGATTCTAATGCCACAACATAGTAGCGTGCTGCGATGAAAACATGCAAACCAGCCTGATGGTATCGAAGTTTATACTTATCTGGGGTAGGGTTGAATTTTAAGTCAACCAACCTGCAATAGAACCGTTCTACTAGATCCGAGGACCGGTTTGCCTATGACCCCATTCTGGAGTGAAACCGAACAAGGCGTCCCTGAAAGGCTTTTGATGTGCTGCTCTTTTGGTTCCAAAGCTGCTGGCTGCCAGCCCAAACAACTTTGAGTCCACCCGGCTGCCTCTCCGTCGAATGTTCGTTCAAATGCTTGAGATGTAAACTCTGGGTTTCAGGTGCATCTGAAACAAACTAAACCAGAAACCAAGCCAATGCTTGGCCTCTTTGTAAAGTAGCATAATTTTGTTTCACCTAAAAACAAGGGACAGGCAGCAGTGCGGTTTAATCTTAGTACAAGCAGTTTCATATGAATTTTTCAATGAGCTTCATGGCAGAGTCCATATCAAGTGCCAGGCCAGTATTTAAAACGATGCTATAAAATATTCTGCATGTTTACATACCCCACTTTCTGGGAAGAATTCCTGTAGTACCTAGAACAGAAACATGTTAGTTAGCCAGAGCCCTTCACATTAACACTCTGTCAATAGCTGTTTGCCTCAAAGGCTCTGAAACTGGAAAACTGTTCATATCCAGCCGTTCATCCCTGTTATAAAATCCAACCAGACCAGGTCTGGTGTGTTTCTGACGTTTACACCAGAGCGGAAATGCAGACACGGGCCTTGGCGTGTATTGGTGTCTTGGCATGCACCTGCAAAGTGTGTTCTGATGTGACCCGGCCAATCTAGTGTCTTCTGGGGTGATCTGGTCATGCATGCACGGTATAATTTAGGCGCAGAAAGGACCTCTGATGAAAACAGCTAGCGAACTGTGCAAAAAGAACACACATTTTTCAAAGATTTAGGTGTTTATTCTGCCATGATACAAAACTACAAAGATAAGGAGAATGAGACTGAGGATTTTATTTTCTTTCCAAAGCGCACAACTCGCGCACATTTGCTTGCACACAAGGCTGTCCATGACTCTTTTTCTTCCATATTGTTTTTGCCAGCACACCGGGATCGCTAAGATGATGGCTTGAGCAAGTTGATATTGCATGATGAAACATACAGTTCATAAAAGAAAACGAAAACTCAAGAAGCTATTCATAAAAAAAAACTTAAAATAATAAAAATCACAACTACGACAGTAAACAAGGAAGTTCTGTCGTGTCCAGCATGATAATAAGTCAATTTATCACTCGGCTGTCTTGCCGCGCTCTATCTGCTTTCCCCTACCCCTGGGCAAATAATACAGTCAAACCCGACTATATGGAACTCGCAAAAAACCGTATACCAGTTCGATATAGCGGGTAATTCTTTATACACGAACTCAACTCTCCTACGTCACGCCGCGGTGGTGGCGCGTCGGGCGCACTTCCGGTCTGGGGTGGTGGGCAGAAGTCGCCGTGCGAGACATGCATTCCTGTGTTCCTTTGGAAGAAACCAGACAAAAAACCTGCCTTCTCGTCAAAATGCTGCGACGGGGGCTGTACCAAGAGAGTCTGGAAAGGTTTGAAGATCAGTTTTCATGTGTTTCTGCCCCTCCGTTCGTCCGAGAACGTGGATAGTAGCCGTGAAAAGGGCAAACCAGACGCTGTCGAACTACGATTGCATGTGCGGGCAACACTTTGTGGTCGCCAGATGTATTTGCTTTGTTCCAACATGAACGAGAGAAAACCGCCAAGTTGTCCGGACCACCCGCGGGTTCAGTGCGTCTTCAAATTCACACGGCCGCCTGACCGTTCGAACTTTCGTCTGCTCTTTCAGACTTGTCTGCTTTTTGTCGTCTGCTCGTTCAAACAAAAGCGGCCCGCAGACCAAACTTTGACCGGGTGATTGCAATAAGAAGTAATTGCAGGCCTCAAAAGACTTAAGTAGGCTCGGTGTAAACAGTAGATACAAGATGTTGATCATTGGTACCAGTGGCCATTACCGACTTGTTACGCTTGGTCTGTTCCCGCTTCTGATTTTCAGTATCGACGTCGATCATCGCCGCTACCTTCTACACTTTTGCAGCACGAGCGACGTAGCGACCGAAAATAGCTAGAACAATCTCACCATGGTTTTGGCGTCCATTCTGCGGCGTTCATGCGAATGAATCGCCGCACGTCAAATTATTTACGCAAAGTTTAGCGGCGTAACGAGCCTTGATAATTTCGCTCAGGCGATTAAAGTGGTAAGACATTGCTATGAGGACGTAGAATTGACAATTCCAACGCGAAAAAAGTATGCAGACTCACACAGACGCCGACAACGTGACATTCCAATGGTTTGTTGACACGGGACGCGGTGCTTCTTGCCCGTACTCCATTGCGCATGCGTTCGAACTGTCGTCTGCTCTTTCAAACTTGTCTGCTTTTTGTCGTCAGCTCGTTCAAACGACAGCGGCCCGTAAACCAAACGTTGACCCGGTAATTGCGATAAGAACTAAGTGCAGGCCTCAAAACACTTTCGAAGGTTGGTTGGGGTAAGTAGGCTAAGTGTAAACAGTAGATACAAGAAGATGTTGATCATTGTTACCAGTGGCCATCACCGACTTGTAATGCCCGATTCTACTTGCGGTTTTCAGTATCGACGTTCACCATCTCAGCTACGGTCCACGCTTTTGCAGCCCGAGCGACGTCGCGACTGAAAATAGCGAGCAGAATCTCATCGTGGAAGTCAGGCTTTAGCGCCCATTCTGCGGCGTCCACGTGAAATGAATCGCCGCACGTCACATTATTCACGCAAAGTTTTGCTTCGTTAATTTTGCTGAAGCCGCTCAAGTAGTCAGACATTGTTAGGAGGACGTAGAATCAACAATTCCAACGCGAAAAAGAGCACGGGGACTCCCACCGACGCCGACAACAACGCAATTCAATGGTTTGTTTATGGGCGACGGCGGGCTTCTTGCCCACCATCCACCGCGCATGCGCGGCGCCGGTGGCGTCCGCTAGGGGCGCTCCGGTTTGTTTGTAAACATGAGTTGGTGTATAAAAGTCATAATGAATTTGACAACGAACAAGCATGCCACATTTCCAGAAGTAGTTTACTCTTGTAGGAGGCGTCTGTACGTCATGAGCAACACTCATTGCAGCTATTAAGTGGCCGTTTCCTCGTTTTTCAAGGTCTCACCGGCTCACCCTCTCCCGTTTCCTCCCGGAAGAGATGTTTGATCTGTCTTCCGGGCGGTCGATGCAATTGCACCCTCTCTCAAAAAAAAAAAAAAAAGCTTTTTTTTTTTTTGTAAGTTTGCTTTCCCTTTAATTTTTATGGTAGGGGAAAGCCTGCTTGCAGAGCTAAAACAGCGCTCTTGGCAGTTCGATCTATCGGGAGACTCTGCGATTTTCGTTCGATGTAACATCATTTTTCGCAATGAATTTTTATTGCAGCTACTAGTCCGTTCACAAATAGTTTGAATTAACCGGGTTCGATATAATTGGGTTTGACCCAAAATATCGAATCTCGTAGCCTCGCTCCCGGTGTGCAAAGCAAGCGCTGCCCTCACAAAGCCTTTCTCCTGGTCTGCCCACATTCACCTTGTCTCCACCTCATAGTGCCTCTGACTGTACATATGTGCTGCACAAGGCAAAATCAACAATAGGTTCATAAAACTATCTCAAATCGTGGTATATAATGCCTCACACTATACACACATTATGTGCAAAGCTAGGCAGAACACAGCCACAAAATATCATGTGCCATTCCAGGTTGATTAGAATTACTTTCTTTATAATAGCTCAGGAATAAAAGTAGTTTGTAAATCAAGAGGGCACCCACCTGTCAGAGCGTGAATTTTTCGTGTGTTAGGGGCTTCTTCCCGCTGCACCCTCCTAGAGGAGACGCCTGCAGGCTTGCCCTGACACTCTCCTATCGAAGAGCTCGGCGGGCTCCCAAAGTGATCGGCTAACCATTCTGAGAAAGCGGCCAGAGGTGGCTGCCTTTTTCCAGACGTGTGTAAATCCTGCCTCTCGCATTTTGATGCCATGTCCAAGACAAATCTGCAGTGACTAACATTTTCAAGCAAATACATAAAAAGTGAGAAATACAGGCAACACAAATGGGCTCTCCACTTTCGTCTGCGATCATGTTCCTGGTTTCTTTACTCAAATGTCGAATTGTACATATATATAAATTAAAAATGACATAAAATAAAGGGCACTCCATAGTATTCCAAGATGGCCTATTTATGTTGCTAACTCAACCTATGTGGTCTAAGCGTCCCAAACATCGAAAACTTACAATCATGTGCGGCTTATTTCACTATTTAAAAATGTGATCAAAGATAGCGAATGTCGTTGAACCTAATCAAGGCAAAAAGGTGGAATGGCGAGATACACTGGTCAGTCAATTGCGAGCGAGGGCTTCCTCGCAGAGGAGCAGGACTGGTCGGCTTCTTGTCCGCACGTGAAGCCATCGCTCGTAATTGGCTGATGAGCCCCGTTCGTTGTTCGCCTATTTCCGGCCGAGTTCGGTGGCACCACTTGTAGATCTGAGATTCACAGCCTCTTATCACATTTTTATTACTGAAATAAGCTGAACATGATTGTAACTTTAAATGTTTGGGGAGGATTTGAGCATATAGAATGAGTTACGGTCATAAATAGGCCACCTTAGAATGCTCCTGAGCGCCTCTTTAAGATAAGGGATTTCAGCTTTGGAATACGCATTAAGAAAGGAGGTCCCTTAGTGTTGTACACATCAAATACAAGCAATGCGATACAAATTCTCCATATGCTTTTAACATGTACGCTGGCTCAGTCTGACGAGGAAATAGAAAAATAAAATATGCTGCACACTCCTTTTTTTACTGTTCCACTTTGTAGATAGATACCAAACGTATTAAATGTTAGTGTGCATTTATAGGGTTGCTGTTTCAAAAGTGAATTGGACTGCTACGAATAATAGCACGCATTCAGTGTGTAGAGCATAGCTGTATCACAATACTCCTTTCTCGCTCGCGGGCAAACACAAGAATGGAGTTCAGATGCTATAACAAGCGGACTATGTTAGACTAATGGAGCATTTATGTGTATGTAGTAAGAGCTGCTGCAGCTTGCTATGGAGAGCCGACTGTTGATACTGCACGAGTTTCATTTTCTTCAAGACGTTTCCGTAGGTGTTCCGCACTTATGTACAATGCATAGTATATAAGTTTGGAACACATAGGAGAAGTGTTGAACTCTGGAAAACTTGTCTAATTATGTAGTCATGGCACTTTAATTCGCTTTTTAGATGAGGAATTTTATACATGCACACTAACCTTTACTACATTTGGTGCATATATACGAAGCGGAGCAGTATTTTTTTTAAACTGTGCAGCTTACATTTTGTTTGGAAATCCCTCGTGAAACCGAGCCGCTTTCTTATTCGTGCGTACTACGGTAGCACGGGGAAAAGATTATGTCAGGGTCTCGATGAGCTGATATACTGGTCGTAAATCACAATTTTAGTAGGGAAATATGCGTCGCACAAGCATAATTTTTTTATATTTAGGATGCTTAGAGCCCATTGAATGAGTTATCACCAAAGACAGACGATCTCAGAAACGCCTTTATTGCACCTTTAGTCAGTACTTGTGTTTGTCTCTTTGTGTGCCTGCTTGTTTGTGTCCTTGTCTTTTGTGCGCTAGTCTGTTCTCCAGAGTAAGCAAATAGAATTCGAAACAATACACAAAATGCCTTGTAGGCCCACGTACGTACCTCACCACCTCGAACAGCAAAGAGTGGTGACCGAGAGGGGGCCACAGCCTCACCACGTGGAGCAGCCACACCAGCACCTAGGGGAGCAAATTGAAGGATAGAGAGACGAGTAACATTAAGATCTTGATTTGCTTATGCGTTTAGAACATACTGTAGCTTTAATAAAGCAAAAAATAGCCACACAAAATATCCCAAATGGCTTGCAACGCAGAATAAATAAAGTACAATATTCTTCACAACGTCAATCTTGCCATGTGCTTAGAAGCTATGTTAGTTAAATCATTGAACCCAATTTTTTGTTGTAGTAATGGCAGGAAGCATTCATATTTCCAAACAAAATGCACGCTACAGTTGCTAATAGGGTGAGATTTCAGCAAATGCACGCCCTCAAAATGTTTCGTATTTTCACCCCACCAGCAAATCGCTTTCACTTGTTTTAGGATTTTTACACCATCAACCAATTGCTTTCACTTGTTTTATGATTTGTGACGACCCAAATTTGTGGAGGTAGTGTCAGCTCTTCCTTGTTGTAATCTATAGTGAGGTGAAACAAGGGTGCTGTAGTCACTAGCATTAAAGTGGTATTGCTGCTTATGATGTTGCCAGAGCCAGGCTGCGTTATACACTAAATAAATAAAGACTACCTTTTGAAATCACGCCTTTAAGATAGTATTTATTCACGTGTGATACTGGCAACCTTACAACCTCTCGTCACTGCAACAATTTGCATGCCAAGTAAGCAATGACTTTCTCGTGCTACGCTGCATTAAGAAGTCCTGAAATGAAGTCGTCCTGTTTTGTCATCAACTACTTGTTGAGTTAGAAGTCTGGCTATAGAGGTATGGCAGTGTTGTCCTTCCCCCAAAACAGCGGCGTTTAATCCCTCCACTCCTGTGGGCAGAGAGGGTAAAATACTTTTTTCTCAACAGTGGAGGGGCCTGAAGTATGTGCATAACAGCACTGGGCAGAGCTTCTCCTAAACAATATACTTGATTCACTAGATTAAGATTGTCACAGCCTGCAACTGCATTATGAGCAGTTTAGATTGCCAATACATAATTAGATTTGGGCCCCCCAGCACTGTCACCCTGTCAGTAAAATATTTTCAGCTTTTATACAGATCCAAAACCAATTAAGTGTTGCAACATACAGTCAGGGGCGCCTTGGGCAACAACACTGTATGGTGTGTGTGTGTGCGCGAGGGGGAGCAGGCAAACACAGTAGAACATCGATAATATGATTATCCCCACTCCAATCCATCCCCTGCCCTTATTGAGAATGACCCAAATATTACCCCATTGCAAATTGGCACTACACGTTGAGCCCTCTAGCGGCTGCAAAATAAAACACTCGGTGGACCAGGACAGCCCGGATCGCGGGGACTGCGGGCTGGCGGATCTAGAAACCACGTCTGAATGTGGTATTTCGGATCGGCATCAGCCTCTTTGAGAACCGTTTTTCTCAACAATAAGTCCCGGCTTCACGTCACTATGACCTCACCGGGTTCCCGTGATATTTTGCCTACTCCAAGAGTTCCCACAAAACATAAACGTCCCTACTGCTGCGTGAAAGAGTGCCACACTCACCAAGGTGGCTCAAGCGTTGAACTATACTGCTTCCCTTCAAGATCTTGGGAAGCGACACGGCGACAGAAGTAGATTACTGCAGTGCAAGGCATCAAGTAAGTGAATTCTAGAGTAATTGTTTAAGTAAATGAAAAAAGATCTGCAGGCTTGGAAAGTGGTCCTGACGAACTCCATTTGCAGACTACTCGGCAATATAACATTTTTATGAGGTTGTTTTATGAAACACTTAGACAGCCACATAGGAAAATACGCTGCGACGTAGATAATCAGGAGATCACGCCTCCAAAATGCTAGAGGCCCGTTGGCCCGTCTCAGCACTCGTAGTTGTACGTGTGTGTAGCCGTGCGGCACAGGCCCGGACACAACCGAAACCTTCCAAACCTGCCAGTTTCAAATAGTGGATTTTCCTAGCACATAAAGTTTTGTTTGTTTCGGGAACCAATTGGCGACCAAATTTAAGTGCTAAGTCTGGTAAAAAATACGGCGGCATGCAGAAAACACGATGCATAAGTTTCTCTTTACAAGAAGCTATGTGAAGCGGAAATATCCTTCTCACACGTACACTTTGTTCCCTGTCACCGTTTTACACCAGGCTTGCATATCACATTACAGCCATTGCAACGTGCGTACTGTTCTCTAGCATGCACAGTTTGGTTCTCATTACCCAAATATTCTAGCCGGGAACGAGTGCGAGGAAACAGAAGGAGCGTGTTGCACCAGGCTGCGGTCACGCAGGAACCATGGAGCCGTTCTGGCTGGTCTGGCCCATGGCGATCCCCGCATCGATCCAGCAGCGAGGTTCGAATCAGGACCGACGGAGACGGCGAGCCCTGGCCATACCAGCCTAGGCCATGACGATCCCGGAGTGGTTCGCAGCGAGAATCGGCCTGTGATAGCCCGGAACAGCTTGCCTACGCGGCGCTGGTGTGGAAAGCAAAATCTTAAGGCCTGGACACGGACTCCGATGGCGAGCTTTGAATGACGGGCGACAACAAGAATTGGCGCATCCGGAGTGCCGGCTCTCGAAGGCGGACAACTGAGAAGTACAGTAAACCTGTCTGCAATATTCTCGTTGTGTTGTGTCACTCCCTGGGAGACGAGCGAAGCACAAACCGATCGGGCGGCGACTCAAACTGATGTCTAATTGACAAATCTATAATATGCTTGCCGGCTGGCAGTGCTGGGTAACAAAAACTTTTGAATTCATCGCCGCCCGGAAATTTTTATTCTGTTAAATCTATACATTCAGGCTCGTCTCGTTCACAGAAGATCAATCTACAAGTGTCTCAGCGGACCTAATAATGAGCGATCCCCGAATCACAATGCAGCAAACTCCAAATGAAACAAACAAATATCCTTACCTTTTCTTGTGAATTGCTCCCATGACCGTTTGTTTCAACCCTCTGCGCTCAAACGAGCTGGCGAGCCAACTTGCCCAGTGTAAAAGTTTCCTTAACTTTTTTTTTAATCCTTTAAGGCACAGTGTATCTTCCAGAATACATTCAATATAATATTCGATTTTTGGGACCTAAAGAAATACTTAGCCGAAGTGTTCAACGTATTTCAGGGGATACATGTTCTGGTTTCGGTGTCGTGGTCTTGAATTGTTGCTCCCAGGGATTCTCCAGGCACTCCGTCGGCTCTAGGGTCGGCTCCGATGTGCATGGCGGCGCTTAGAAAGCGTTCTCGTTCACGCTGTGTTACGAACTTCAACCTGCGGATAGAAAGGTAAGCAGTACTTTGCTTTTAAATATGTTAATTTTGCATTTCTAGAAGTTCTGGATTTCATAGCACAGACAAATGTTACCACTAAACGTATGAAAGTCGGGACAAAGTGCATAGTAGATATGCGTATTGTGTAAGAGAGGAATCGCATAGTAGCTTTGTGATTTCAGTAGGTGCTCCCTTTTGTGCTTAGACTTGGCAATGTTTCGGAAGTTTTAAGCAGATAAATGTTTATCCAGGTAAATAAATTGGATGATAGTTTAGGAGCGGGCTTTAATTCTGAATTTTACATACCTAGGCACGAGGGATTAGCTGTAATTGTCGGGAAAAAGCTTCCTGTTTTGTGAGCTTCAGCGCGTCTCTATGTTGACCTGTTTACTGATAGCATTTGACGAGGTGCCCTTTTCTTTTAGGTTTCGTATTCTGCTGCTGCCCGATGGAAATTCTATCAGGATCTTTTCTACCAGACACGGAGTCGCGATCGTCTCTGTGTGGTTTTGATTCCGGAAAGTGGAACAGTGTCCCATGGGGGGTCTAGTGATAGTGAAGTGAGTGATGGTGACGGTGATGAGGACTATTTGCAAACAAAGGGCCTAATAACAGAACTTCCGTGTGATAACGAAACGGAAGGCAGAATGCCCGCCCTGTCGAGTTTTGTCAATGTCAAGAGAGAAACAAAAGTCACCGCTGCAAGTTTTCGACTGGGGAAAAGTAGAGCGGTGTTTCGTGGAGCCTGTGGAACCCGTGTTTACGGCCTCTGGTGATGTCAAAAGCCCACTGAACCGTTATCAAGTTTTACATTGATGACAAGCTGCTGACAATGATTGCTGGCGGGACAAACCTCTATTCACTGCGTCAGGCTGGAGCTTTGTGAACACAACTGTGGATGAGATACAGCAGACGTTTCACATTTTGCTCACCATGGGAGTAGTGACGATGCCAGCCTACAGGGACTATTGGTCAGTGAAGTTGATGTATCAATTTGATGCAGATGTCATGCCCCTCAACCACTTCGACAAGCTCCGCAGATTATCCACGTCATGTCAAGGAAGACCCAGATGAGAAATTTTGGAATTGAGGCAGCTTTTTGATGAGTCTGCTGCTCAAAGTCGAGGATCACACGAAACATTTCATTGACGAGACGATGGTATCGTACTAAAGGTACCCGTGCTGGTAACTTGCGCCAGTATGCTCAGCCAAAACCTCCTCAAAGTGGATCTTCAAACTTTGTTGCCTGCTGAGGCCTCTGACATGGTTTCTGACATATTGCCTTACGCTGGGAAGGAAACTTTCTGCAAGTCGAACTCCACAAGCAAAGAAGAGACTTTGGGCGTTGGAGGAAAAGTCGTCGTGAGCTATGCAAAACTGTTCATCATCCGGAAGGCACAGGGATGTTTTTCGACACCTACTTTTACAGTGTTGAGCTGGTAAGGTATCTTGAGCAGACGTTCCAGGTCAAGTCATTAGGCATCATACAGAACGCGAGAACTCGAGGATGCCCTTTCCAGGATGACAAACGCCAATCAAGAAAGGACGTGGGACTCTAGACCAGCAGACTGACAAAAACTCTGGAGTAACCATAATCAAGTGAGATAATAATAAAGTTTTAACTTTGTGAGGCAATTTTGTTGGTGTTTAGCCTCTTGGATCGGGAAAAGATACTCAAAAGAAGAAAAGTCTAAAGTGGCCATAACAAGCCCCCATATCATCCTCTAATACAACGCACAAATGGGCGGGTGGACCTCGCTTGGATATGTTGATAGAGCTGTACGGCACACCATTCAAGCGTTAGTACATCCGGCTCCTTTCTCAGATCCTAGACATTGCAGTGAACAGTGCTCGGCTGCTCTACCGCCGGATTGCTATCGCTGAGAGGAACACCAGAACTTCCTCTGAAGGATTTCAGACCTCTAATTGCAAATGCCCTGATGAGAGCAGAAGCTAAAGCGTGGTGTTTGAGCTTGATACATCTTAATTAATGTTACGAGAAAACATGATTTCGTTCAACACCACACACATATCCTTAATGTATGCACACCAGAGGCACCTGCTGTGCATATCAGGCCAGTTTAGTGTGCGATAACGTGCAGTGACATTAGACTGGTTCAGGTGGCGCAGTGTCGCATCAAGGCATTCTAGTGTGCTGTAGTGTGCAATCAGACCAGCCTAGTGTGCTCTGGTGCGTACATCAGACCCACTAGGATTTGTGATTGGCACACCAAACCAGCCTTTGATGTGCGCGCCAGAACATGTCAGGCCAGTCGATGTTCAGGATCCAAGCCGGTCCGATGTTTACACATCGAAAACACTACGACAAACAAAACAGGTATTAAAAAACGGTATTAATAGGGCAACCTGCTGCACTCAGCTGTTTGTACACCATTCAAAATGTCACTGACAGCATCATGAATAACCGGCTTGTAATGTATTGCTAAAATATTAAGAAAACATCTCATCAACACCCTTGAAGTCAATGTAGGTTTCTAAAATAACTGCCGCTGTATGGTTGTTCTAAAAGCTGAACCCTCATAAACAAAGACAATTGAGAATATATGTGGCTTGGAGCGTACACCTGACAATCCGTATAATCAACATCCGTTTCTGCTTTTTTCGGAAATGCATCTGTATGAAAAGAAAACATTGGGGTTTTATGCAGCAAAACGATTCAAGCAATTTCATTTCTTTACATTTATTTACACCCGAAGGGCCCGAAGGAAATTACATAAGGGGAGATATTCTAGATTGATAGAATGAAGAAACAGAAATACATAAAAACACACAAAGGAAATTAAAAGCTTAACGATCTTAACACAGTCGCTAGGTACTGGCTCAGAATTACACAAATAGCAAGTAGAAGCAAGATGAAAAATGACGTCTTTAATGCAAGATAGAAGATTATTCATGTCCAGAGTGGTGACTATGTACATGATCGAGGGTCCTTCCAGTCGCGGATGGTCCGGAGTGAAGGTAGAATGATCAAATAAATGTGTTCAGTAAGAGCCTGAAATACGCTTGATTTGGCAACATCTGTTCTAAAGACGCGATGTTTGTTTGGGGTAGCGATAGGGAATCCTGCTTCTTTAAGGAATGGAATGGGGAGGTGCATCTTATGCGAAGAAGGCAGATGCTGGAGAGACTTTTTCTGCGGAGCTGTGCAGACGACGACGGTTAGTTGGCTTCTTCAGGCGTGAATCACTCAAACGAAGGATCATAGGTTACGACAAGATGAAACGGGTAGCCCTTGCTTCGAACTGTTTCGAGATTGCCACTCAGGTAAAATTTGATGGGGATTCCAGGTGGTGAAGCGACATATTCTCACTAAGGTCTGACTTACGCGTCGTACGCCAGCTTCCGGACAAGGGCAGCGCGGGATCGTAGGTTACGTCTTAGGTAGTCCAAGGGCTCCTGTGCAGCCAGCGACGGTGGCTTCAATGCCGCATTATTCCATATGAGGCCTGGTGCTGCGCCTTGCACCAGGATACTCATGGCAGTACATAGTCTCAACTGAATTCTAAGTCCAGGTAGTAATGTTAGGTGCTGTACATGCGTTGTTGTAGCGAAGGAATTAGTTTGCATTAATGTATAGGTGCAGCGACATCGATTAGTCACTGCATCATTTGTTAATTTTAATTAGATCACTTAAGTTGAATGTTATTTTGCACTCTTGTTACTTTGCTATAGACGACGCAGTCGTCTGCAGAAATACGTATTTGCATGGAATAGCGCAAGGGCGGTCATTTATATTTATTAAAGCAATAGGAGGTTCTAAAAGGGACCCAGCAGAGAACCGAAGACACGTTTGTTAGGGGAGATTTTGGTCATTAATGACGTTAGCTGCATGCGAGACGAGAAAAGTCACGTATCCATGCAAATGTGAATCGGTCAAGACGAAAAGAGGACAACTGAGAGCAGGCATTGATGAAGGACACAATCAAATGCTTTCGATAAATCAAGAAAACGGCCTCTAGTCTGCGTATGACCTTCAAGGTCATTCATACTCATGAACAAAATAACAAAGCTGTGTCTCGCAGTGAAAGTTTCTTTAGAAATCCGCCCTGCTCCTTAAAGAAAAAAAATATTTTATTTTAGGTGAGTCATGATGTGGTGGTAAAGTATGTGGTCTAGTAATTTTGCAGAGATAGAGCTAAAATATATTGGGTGATAATTAGACACAGAAGAGAGACCTACCATGCTGAAAACTGAGGTGTCCCTGCCTATCTTCCAGTCGGAGGGAAGGCAGCCTTCTGACAGCAATTGTGTTAAAGATCGTGTTTTGAGAACTCAGCAAAAATTATACTAGCATTTTGTAAGATGCAATAATAATAATAACAACAATAGTGCCGCTTCCGCCATATTAGATATTAGAGTTCATCTTATCGGGACCAGCAGATGATGTAAGTTTCAGTTTATCAATAAGATTTTTTATTCCGGCAGAGTTTGCAGTGATATGAAGAATGGGCTCAAAGGGATCTACTGTGAAGGATGGGAACGCTGTCCAAAACACTCTTTTGTAAAGATGGAAGCAAACGCAACCGGTAAAAACTTTAGGGGCAGTAGCTTTCCAAGATGGGGTCCCCATTGGCGTCTGTAAGAACAATATAGGGTTGTTACTTTTTGGCAAGGCGAAGTTCCAAAACCTCCTTAAGGGTTGTTGCGATCCCAAGCCTGGGGAGTATTCGTACGTTTTGTTTTATCTGAAAAGCATCTTTACCTTTTTCCTAACGGTAGCAAACCTCGTGTACACCATGGGGTTGCTGCAACGAGATAGTGAATAAATGATTGCAACAAGCATGCGAGACAACAATATAGATTTTAGTCTTGAAACAACTCAGTTTTCTTCTCCTGACTCTACAATAAAAGTTAATAATAGCTTTTATTTCCACCAATTAAGTACAGTGTTGGTGAAATTTGAGAGAAAGCTGTTAAAATGAGCTTCTTTACCTCGGCCCCGAGCGCCCAGAAGTCTAGGAGCAGAAAAAAAAGTTAACAGATAGATGGTGCAATCAACGAGATGTTCAAAACAAAACAGTCACAGTAGCAATAGTAACAGATATAACAAAAAAATAACATACAAATATTCCACTCACATTTGATCCAGTTTGGCTAATAATTATTAGGTTCCTAAGGTTATCTGGCAGATATATTTTCAAGCTCGATGTGTTGCGCAAAAATAGTTCAGGGTGGTTGGTAGAAGAAACGCCGCGCGTGTGCTAGCTGCCGTAATTAGTTCTAAAAAATGGAACTTCCCAAGGTTCTGAGACTCTCGTTGGATATGCATAGGCTTTTCCTTTTAAGTCAGCAAAGCTTCTGCAAGATATGGTATGTAGTGGGGCTGTGTTCCGAGATTTTGAGGACGCGAAGTGAGAGAAGAGCGTCCGACTCCGTGCGTGTACAAAACGGTTCTGGTTTTATTATACGTCTGAAGACCGCACTGCGCCGACCGCGCACGGAGGGAAGCAACCTGACCCTCGGGTATGCCTCGAGCTCTGGCCGGCGCGCTGCGCTGTTTGCCTCGAACGCGCGCCGGAGAACCAGATGGTGCGCGCTACGGTGCCTCGACGTCTGAGATTAAATATATGGCGGAGGCCGCCACGAGAGGCCCCCTCCCGGTTTCCTGGTTGAGACGCCGCGGCCGGGAGACGATGCGAGAAAAAAGAAAGAAAGTCGAAGTTGTGGGAAGGGCCCAGGCCACTCGTCCGCACTTTATGCGTTGGAGTGATGGCGGCTCGTCCGCATGAGGGAGGAGATGACTGAAGATGCAGCTTGGGGGCAAATATAGAAAGGCGGGTTTGATGCGGTCGATTGTGATGACTTCCTGCTTTGCCTTTGACATCTCAGTGTCATTGTCTTCGCTGCGCGTGCCGATGCCTTGCGTTAAGCCCATCGTACGGCAGGTGTTAGCGTCCTCTTTGACCAAATCACGGCGCACGAAAGCATGCCTTCTACATGTCTCAAGCGACCTGGGACACCAAAACACCTTGCGAGAGGCAGTGAGTTTCTTGTGGGCGTTGGCTGCAGTTGATGGAACGCTTCTGCGAAGCGGTTCATGTAGGCACACGGTGATGGCAAGGCTTTTCGTTCAGGGGGTGAAAAAACTCTCCCGGTAGCCGTGGTGCTGTGCCGTACACGAGTTCCGCCGCTGTGCATTGCCAAATCTGGTTTGAAGGGCACGCTCAGATGCCGAGAAGTACGAGTGGTAGGTGTTGGAGCCACCGTGTGCGGGTCGTCCTGCAGCTGTGAGTGCGGCTTCTTCAGCTGCCGGCGCAGACGTTCCACCATTCCGTTAGCCGAAGGGTGGTAGGCTGTTGTGTGAATGTGCCGTGCACCGAGCAGCTGAGCTAACGCAGCAAACAGTGCACACTCGGTCCGTCGTCCGTGATCTGTCGGGATCGGTAGGACGGGCATCCGTGTCGGGAAATCCAGCGCATGACGAATTTCTCCGCGACGGTTCTCAGATGTGATGCTTGGAGATCGGTATGGCCTCAGGCCACCGTGGCAATTCCATCCACGCAGGTGAGGATATAGGTAAATCCCTGGCACGGTGGCAGGGGTCCAACCAGGTCCAAATGAATATGGTCGAAGCGAGTCTCGGGAGTGGGAAACGCACCAAAGGAGTGATGTTGTGTCTCGTAACCTTGGAACGCTGGCAGTGTAGACAGCATCTGCTCCAGCGGCGCACGTCAGCATTGATACTGGCCATACGTAACGAGCCGTGACCAGTCGCTGCGTGTTGCGAATCCTGATGGTGCCCGCGAAAAAATCCATCACCGTAACGCTGTCTGCGCAGTCGATGTTTTCTAGTGGACACCTGTCTGTGCCTGATTGTACGTCAAGCACGTCTGATTGGCCAACAAGTTACTCTGACCGACAGTCAACCCAGTCAGACTCCGCTTGTCGGCTTTCTGATGGTTTCCTGGTGGCAGCCGGTCCGCCGCGAAATGCCGCCGAAGATTCTGGTGGCGATTCTGACTCGTACATCGATTGCCTCTGACTGTACCGTCAGTAGCCTTGACGCAGACATGACGCACGGTCAAAGGAGGGTAAAGGCTGTTCGGATACCACTATTTCGTCAAAGCTGGCGAACAGCGGTACAACCTTATGCAACGAGAAAACGATTTCGGAACGTGGTTTGGCGCCATAAAACCGCTGATAAAGCGAGATAGCGCGAGCAGGCAATCTGGACAACCCTGGATCGTAGAAGCCCAAGCCGAAACGCCGAACATGCCGAGCACGCCAAACGCGCCACTTTCGGCTTTCGCCACCTGGCTTCGCCGAAGCTCTCGCTACGAGCTCCATGAACGATCGCTCTCAACTCGTTTTGTCTGCGCGCTTGTGCCACCCTGGCCGATCCAGCCCTGGCTCCCACAGTGTCTTTAAGTGCTTTAGTAGGAATCTCTCCTCGACAAGACCCAGCCTGTCGTGAGTTCCGATATAGCCCTATAGCCTCGTTTACATGAAAGCGACTTCAGCGCATCATCCCTTAATTGTCGCCTGTTCATGCTGACGCAACGTTACATGACTGTGACTAAAGGCGCCGCCAGTCCAACGGTTTGGCTAAAGGTGTCCTGCCACCAGCGTCAGCTATGTTCGGTCACGCGGAGGTAATTTCGACGTTCCAGTGATCGTGCTCCTGTGCCGTTGTTCGGGCTGTAGCAGTTGATGACGAGAAACATCGAGAACCTGGTGTTGGTGTTCAGGCCGGTTCGCCGGGTCATCTACGGCGATGTGGCAAGGCACGCTGGAGGACTTTCTGTGCCGTGCTGGCTGATCGGCTGACTGCGGATCGACCTGGATTTGTTGCTGCCAGCCGACCGCATTGCAGTTTGGCTGGGCATCTTGATGCGCTGGTGTGTCAGTACTAAATACTTGGACACCTCGGATACCGCTTGCCCGCCGGAACTTCCGATGACCACTGATACTGTGCTGCTGCGGCGTGTAAAGGTTCCGCACTGTATTTGGTGATGACGCCTTGCCGATTTATCCGGCGGTGCCGCATCATTGGTTTCACCACGACCTTCTGCTGTGCAGCTTGTCAGCACCGATACCAGACCAGTCCGCCAATATCCTGAAATCGCGACGATCTCTCGGTTGTAACGGCTAAGGGTGATAGCACCAAATTCTTTGTGGAGTCCTGTGGTGAGCAGCGGGAACGCGTGCACCGCCTGGGTTCATAGCCTGGGGCTTGGAAATGCGCGGAGCCGTTTTATTTGATATGAACTGGTCCCAATTTGGGGTCTAGGCGGAACCGGTATTTTTTCGGGCCTGTATTCGACATTTTCTGGTGAGCGGGTCCCTTTACCTGAAAACGTAAATTTGAAGGTAGCATTCCATAAGAACGCATCAACATACGTGACTTTTGGGGATCCATCAGTGGTAGCTTCGACGTCATCTGATGGACCGTTTGTTGGTCCCCACCAGGGCTGTTGACTGGCAGTCAGACGTCATTTGATGGACCATCAGGCACGTTCCACCAGGCTGCTGACTGGCAGTGTCCCAAATTACGCTATCTTTGATGGAATTATAGGGGTGGGGGTAGTGGTTATCGAAGACCCGCCTTCCGAAACGAAAGTGTACGAAGGCGTGCGTTGCCAGTTGACACATCGTGATCGTCGATCGCCCAGGGGCAAGGGAATGTCATCGAGCTGCAGCGACGATTCTTTCTTGACGCCCAGCTGGAAGGCTAGGTCTTGGCGCTGTGCTTCGGCCATTGTTTGCAAATCCACTGCTCGGTTGGGGCGAAAAGTGGCCACCCGCGAAATGGCGTCGGGAGCGGAATTGTCGGATCCTGCACGTGTCGGATGCCGACTGTGAATTCGAAATAAATCCCAGATGTCGTATCTCGCGGGCAGAGAAGTTGGTATGATTCCCAATGAACGCGAAGATTAGAGGTTTATAACCCGTCAGGACGTACCGTGTTGCCTTCCAAGATATGACGGGCGTTTCTACGCTGACAACTCACGTCCAAAAAGATGCCATACCTGTCTCGTCGGCTCTACCTTCTGGAGAAGAACAGAGGGTGCCAGTCACCTCCGACGGGTTGGTTGCAGCACAGCCTGACAGTGACGCCTGAGGCGTTCGTCAAACGAAGGGGGGCATCAATGCGGCGGGTGAACGAGGACGATGGTGTCAACCAGCTTTCTGCGAGGGAGAAAGCAGACGTCGCTGCTGCGCTCGTTAAATTGACCTGCGAGTTAGGGACTTTCTTCGGGTGCGGAGCAGATCAGTAAGAGGTTGCAGAATACGGGGCAGTCGGGTATGAAGCGTCGGTGAAAGAAGGCCGAGAAATTCGCGTAACTTCTACAGTGATGCAGTTAGGGGAAAGTACGTAACTGAAACGGGGCGGC